>CM061224.1:31064101-31298090 GCA_030844895.1 Ambrosia x helenae | reverse complement strand
TAGGGTGCTAATCGCCCATATTATAGGCGAGTAGTGGTCTACCTCTTGTGTAAGATCAGGTGATTAGCCCTAATTGCCTATAAGTTCAGGGGAATAGCCCTAATCACTAGAAAGTTCAGGGGAGTAGCCCCTAATCGCCTATAATAGAGGGGAGTAGCCCCTAATCGCCTACAATAGGGGCGAATAGGACTCCTAATTGCTAGTTGACTTTCCTAATTGCTAGTTGACTTTTCCTAATCGCGTGTACTGCTGCTGTAAGTGTAAATTAGCATTCCGAGACCGATTTAACATGTAGTAACATGCTAGGAACCCGTAACATGTCTAATAACTTGGTAACATATATTTGGATGTATTCCGGTGATACGTGAACTATGTGCTATAACTTGTTGTGCGTTAACGTATGTTAAGTGTACTTGCGTTATTGTATGTTTTGGAGCGTAAACTTAACACGGGGAGTCTCGGGTCACCAATGGGATGTCGAGTCTTGTACTTTGGTTCGGTTAAATAGTCACGGTGTTTTCAAACGAACTTGGTTATGGTCTGGACATCTAGGGACTAATTAGCCTGCGGGTTATTAGTCTAAGTACTTGTAACTGTCGTATGTTTAGGTCGCCGCTTTACGGGACTAGCATAGCAGCTGAGTTTACTCGGGTTAAGGAGTAACGCAACTTAAGGTGAGTTTACGGCCCCTCTTTTAAACTGGTTTTATACTTTCGGGGGAGAAAACATGTGTTAAAACGGTTATTGGTAACTACTGTCATACTATGGGTTTCTTTTGTGTACTACACGATCTTTGGAAGTCCCGGGGGGAACCATGAATGTGCGGGTTTGCACAACGGGAAATGTGAATAGCGCTATTGGGAGTGACCAAACCCGCTCGTCGACTTGGGAGGGTCGGCGGGTGTGCATATTGTCTCAAACAGGAACAACAGGAACAACAGGAACTACATCGGGCATACTTTTGGTATTCGCGTTAGTAATGTTTTCCAATCGTGTAGTATACAAAACGTACGCCTAGCTAGCGTATATGGTTTTCTATTTGTTATAGTTTGGACAGGTGGACTTGGTACTTGGATACAAAACCTGTAAACTCACCAGCATTTTTGTGCTGACGTAAACTTTTTACATGTTTTCTCAGGTCGCTAAGGTAGCACGACTGGACTAGGGCGCACGCGGCACGCGTCTGCACGGCGTCTTAATAGGGTTGCATGGTCTTTTGAACGTTTGAACTATTGTTTCATTATTGAGATATTATTTTAAATAAGCTTCCGCTGTTAACGGGGATTTTAAACTATGTTTTGAAATTGCATTTATGTTCATTTAGACTTGTTATTTGTGATCGTTGGTTTGGATCCTGGTTTGTCATGCGCCTCGCGGTAAAACTCCGCAAGTGGATTTTGGTTTTTGAGGGTGTGACAGATTGGTATCAGAGCCAATGGTTATAGTGAACTAGGACTGCATGTAGAGTTAGTCTATAGCCGAGTCGCACACACTAGACGATCACATGGTACTAAACGTTATAGTGGTTTACGTATGGTCTTGTCGGGGTGTCTCTAAATCATGGTCTTTCTACGTTACATCATCCGTTCTATCTTAGGTTGGGTTACTTGTTTTCTAGGTAGTGTGGTCTATTGGGGTAACTCGTGTACTCTTGAGATTTGTCCAAGGCTCGGACATCTCCCTTTCGCACTCCATAGAAAACACTTGTCATAAACTACCGTAGTATTACGGTGTGTAGCTAAGAGTCTATGTTCGGTGATTTGATCTTTGAACTAGGAGAACACTGGGGAGGACCATGTAGAGCGTTTTATCATTTTGGGTGCACACAAAATCATAAAACGAAATGCATGGAAGCCCTAGTGAGCTCTGGGTTTGAGGGGATAGTCCTGGATTGGATCTGGCTTTGATCTTGTGAACATTAGTGGTTATCTTTAACTGCGAAACTAAATTTTTCGTTCTTTCTGCCAGAATCATGTCTGGAGTGCGTGGAGGACGTGGAGGTGGTCGCAATGGTGGACGTTGGTGGTGGTCGCGGTGGTGCTGGTGGACGTGTGGTGGAGGTATTAACCTATCACAGGCTGATCTGAACAACTTGCTCCAAGCTGCCTTTCAGTTAGGGCACAACGGTGGTGGTAAGTTGTTTTATCCGTTTTCTTTGCCTCATTGGTGAACCTTGTGTACGTAATTCGTGGTTTCTCATACGTTTCGTTTCAGGTGGTCCTGTTGACCCACCCCCACCCATGCGCACCTACAAGATGTTCCGGGACTGCAAGCCCCAGGAATTCTCTGGCACTGAGGGTGCGGTTAGCTTGCTTAGGTGGTTGGAGAAAGTGGAGTCGGTATTTCTGATGTGTAACTGTCTCCCAGAAGATCGGGTAAAGTATTCTGCTGCGTTATTTCAGGACGTGGCATTGACATGGTGGAATGGTATCACCCAGAACATGGGTATTGGGGAGGCATATGCTATGCCATGGGAGAACTTTGTACAGTTGCTGAGAGCGTGAGTATTGCCCGAGGGAAGAGGTACAGAAGTTGGAGCATGAGGTGTGGAACCTCAAGATGACTGGGTCGGAAATTGAGAAGTATACTGTGAGGAGGAATGAGTTGGCAGTGCTGTGTCCCGATCTGCACGTGCCAGAATATCGTAGGATTGAGCACTATGTACAGGGTTTTAGTCCGGAAATTGCAGGGTTAGTGGCTGCTGGAAATCATCCTACTTATGCGGAGGTAGTTCGATCGGCCCATAGGATGACCAACTTAAAAGTGAATGAGGGGATTTGCCTGCGAAGGGTTCACAGTTAAGGCCCCAGAGAACAACAAGCGCAAGTGGGAAAATGACGGGAAAGGATCTGGGTCTGCACAGCAGGGTAAAAGGTTTGATAATGGGGGTTATCTTCTTCGGGTAACAAGCAGGGTGGGTACGCGGGAAAACTGCCCAAATGCAACAAGTGTGGACGCCATCACCAAGGGAACTGCGACAGTAACCGTTGTCACCGCTGCCAGCGAACAGGGCATTATGCTAAGGATTGTCGGGCTACACTTCCATCGACTCAGGCCCGACTAACAGCTCAGCTCCGACTACTCAGGGGACTGCAGGGAAACAGGGATGCTACAACTGTGGTGACACTGGGCATTACAAGAAGGATTGCCCAAAACTGAAGCAGGGTGGGAACAACGGAATGGTAACAACGGGGGCGGCGGCAGAAATGCACGTGCCTTCGTCATTGGAGCTGCTGAGGCTAGGCAGGACCCTGACACAGTCACCGGTACGTTTCTTCTCAATAATCGTTCTGTTAGCGTGTTATTTGATTCTGGGGCCGACAAGAGTTTTGTATCCATGGATGTTAGTCGACTGCTAGATGTAGTACCCGTACCATTAGAGACCAAGTATATTATTGAGTTAGCTGACGGTAAAACGATTGAAGCTACTAGTGTTCTTCGGGAGTGTCAATTAGAGTTGTCGGGTTTATCGTTCCCCATCGACCTTATGCCGGTACCATTGGGTAGTTTTGACGTTGTGGTAGGAATGGATTGGTTATCTTTGTATCGCGCGGAGATCGTCTGTTACGATAAGGTTATTCGGATTCCTCTCCCTGATGGAGAATTTCTTTCTGTGTACGGTATCAAGGGTGGTGTTCCGCTAAACATCATCTCTAGCATGAAAGCCCTTAAGTGTCTTCGAAAGGGTTATCCAGCGTATTGGCGCTTTTATCTGTTTCCTCTGGTGATGAAAGAAGATCGACGATATTCCGGTGGTACGCGAGTTTCCTGATGTCTTTCCCGATGATTTATCTGGTCTCCCTCCTCATCGTCAAGTCGAGTTCGGTATTGATCTTGTACCAGGGGCTGCTCCTATTGCTCGGGCCCCCTATCGTCTTGCACCTCCGAGATGCAGGAATTGTCCAGTCAGTTACAGGAACTCTTGGACAAGGGTTTCATCCGGCCAAGTTCTTCCCCTTGGGGAGCCCCGATTTTATTTGTTAAGAAGAAGGATGGGAGTTTCCGATTGTGTGTAGACTACAGAGAACTGAACAAATTGACCGTCAAGAACCGTTATCCTCTTCCACGTATTGATGATCTATTCGACCAGCTTCAGGGTTCTAGTTATTATTCCAAGATCGATTTGAGGTCCGGTTATCACCAGCTGCGCGTCAGGGAGGCTGACGTTGCGAAGACTGCTTTTCGAACACGTTATGGCCATTTCGAATTCTTGGTCATGCCTTTCGGTCTCACGAACGCACCAGCGGTTTTCATGGACTTGATGAACCGCGTCTGTAAACCATATCTGGACAAGTTCGTCATTGTGTTTATTGATGACATTCTGATCTACTCCAAGAACGAGACCGAACACGGGGAACATCTGCGGTTAGTTTTGGAACTCTTGCGACGGGAACAACTTTACGCCAAGTTCTCAAAGTGTGACTTTTGGTTACGCGAAGTTCAATTCCTAGGACATGTGGTTAATGAACTAGGAATTCATGTCGATCCAGCTAAAATCAAAGCGATCAAGGACTGGGGGAGCACCAAAGACGCCAACTGAGGTGCGGCAATTCCTAGGCCTTGCGGGCTATTATCGTCGTTTCATTCAGGGGTTCTCGAAGATTGCTCAACCCCTCACCACTCTCACTCAGAAGGATAGGAAGTTCGACTGGGGTGAATCACAAGAGTCAGCGTTTGAAGAACTGAAGTCCAAACTGTGTTCTGCTCCTATTTTGTCTTTACCTGAGGGTCCTGATGATTTTGTTGTTTACTGTGATGCTTCCATTCATGGACTCGGTTGCGTGTTGATGCAACGCGGAGAAAGTGATTGCGTATGCTTCTCGTCAACTCAAAGTGCACGAGAAGAACTACACAACTCATGACTTGGAGTTGGGTGCCGTGGTATTCGCGTTGAAAATTTGGAGACATTACTTGTACGGTACCAAATGCACCATCTACACCGATCACAAGAGTCTCCAACACATTTTCGACCAACAACACTTGAACATACGGCAGCGTCGCTGGATTGAACTTTTTGAACGACTATGATTGTGCTATTAAGTACCATCCTGGAAAGGCGAATGTTGTAGCAGACGCCTGAGCAGGAAGGAATTACTAAACCTCGTCGTGTTCGGGCGTTGCAGCTCACTATTCATTCGTCGTTACCTGATCAACTCCGTTCTGCCCAGTTAGAAGCTTTGAAGGAGGAAAACTTAAAGCTGAAAACTATGCACGGTGCCGACAAGCACCTAGAGCGAAGGCCTGATGGCCTGCACTATTTCGCAGAACGTTATATGGGTTCCTTTATTCGGGGGACTACGGGAGCTTGTCCTTGATGAGGCTCATAAGTCCCGGTATTCTATTCATCCTGGTTCGGATAAGATGTACCAAGATCTGAAGGTGCTTTACTGGTGGCCAAACATGAGGTCGGACATAGCCTCATACGTGAGCAAATGCTTGACCTGTGCTAAGGTCAAGGTGGAATACCAGAAACCGTCGGGTCTCTTGCAACAACCTGAAATTCCGGAATGGAAATGGGAACGGATTACTATGGATTTTGTCACACAACTTCCTAAATCACCAAGCGGGAACGACAAGATATGGGTGATTGTCGATCGGTTGACGAAATCAGCTCATTTTCTTGCTATTAAGGAGACCGACACCATGGATCGTTTGGCTCGTCTTTACTTGAAGGAAGTTGTTTCTAAGCACGGGGTGCCAGTTTCTATTATCTCGGATCGTGACTCCCATTTTACTTCTCACTTCTGGAAGTCCTTGCACAAGGCTTTGGGTACCCAACTAGACATGAGTACGGCTTACCATCCACAGACTGACGGTCAGAGTGAGCGTACGATTCAAACTTTAGAAGACATGCTGCGGGCATGTGTGATCGATTTTGGAAAGGGTTGGGAAGCTCACCTGCCGTTAGTAGAATTCTCGTATAATAACAGTTATCACACGAGCATCAAGGCTGCTCCGTTCGAAGCACTGTACGGACGGAAATGCCGTTCTCCTCTTTGTTGGGCTGAAGTGGGTGAGAGTCAACTCACTGGGCCTGAACTAGTGTACGAAACTTCGGAAAAGATCGTACAGATTCGTAATCGGTTGGCGGCGGCACGGGACCGGCAAAAGAGTTATGCTGATCACCGTCGCAAACCACTGGAATTCCAAGTCAATGACAAGGTACTTCTAAAAGTTTCACCGTGGAAGGGTGTCATACGCTTTGGGAAGCGTGGCAAACTCAATCCGAGGTATGTCGGCCCATTTACGATCCTGGAACGGATCGGGCCGGTGGCATATCGACTTGATCTACCGACGGAGCTCGGTAACGTACATAACGTCTTTCACGTGTCAAACTTGAAGAAGTGTCTGGCTGACGAGTCTCTCATCGTTCCACTAGAAGAGATCAAGGTTGATGATCGTCTTCGGATTGTGGAAGAACCTGTGGAGATCCTTGATTACAAGATTCGTAGCCTACGTCACAGCAAGATTCGTATCGTTAAGGTTCGGTGGAACTCGGACCGGGGACCGGAATATACATGGGAACGGGAGGATCAGATGAAGTCTAAGTATCCTCATCTTTTTCCTAAGGAAGCGTTTGAGTCGAGACATGTCTCTTCGGCAGCTGAATGAATCTCGGGTCGAGATTCCTTTTAACGTGGGGATGATGTGACAACTCGGGTAAATCTCTCTCTTTTGGTTTCTATCTTTTGTTTGTTCCTTCGTTATTTCCTTTGTTCTTTTGGTGCTTGTGCAATTTTCGGGACGAAAATTCTTTTAACGTGGGGATGATGTGACACCCGGCAAATTCTGGTTAACAACGTTGTCTAGATGAAAGTCTACCTTAGCGAGTCACGCGTATATTGTACTTAAACTGGGTTAGTTAAGTCGGGTTATGGTTCGGGAACTATTGGTTAGTCTAGAAGATCATTGGATGTTGGTCTAGAGGTTCGTTAGATGTCAGTCCTTAACCAAATGTACAAACGGTGACGATTTGTAGGATCGTCAGGACATACGGAACGTACGAGTCTCGAGTCCCGGGAATTGGTGAACGAGTGTAAATATGTGTATTTACTTGTGTTATGTGTTTACAATCATTATGTGACTTGTCGGTACGTGAATATGCATTAACATATGTTAAAACGGGGTTTAACGCGCAAAACGCACAAAACCAACCCCTATAGGCGAGTAGGAGGTCTACTCACCTATAGGGGAGGCGAGTAGGGGACCCTAAGGGCGAGTAGGGTCCTACTCGTGTGTAGTTAAGGGCGAGTAGGCCCAATCACATGAACTTTCAGGCGATTACAAGCCCTAATCGCCTGAAACTGCTGCATACTCGCTAGTTACGTGCTGGACGACTAGAAACGCCTATAAATACAATGCTTAACCTCCTAAACTTCCTAATATCAACCCTAGTCGTCCCATAACCGCCCCAAACACATAAACAACCTCTGGAAGGCGATTTTGATCAAAAAACACAAGGTTTCAAGGTCTAACCATCATTCTTTCATAATCCTAAGGTTTGATTCTCATCCATAACACTTTGTAAACGTTTTTAATCAATCCCTAATGGTCCAGACCTGTTCATAAACGAAAAAACTTTCTGAAAATCGTCAATAAGGGTTGTTAATCGGATTATAACTAATATGCATGCATTATGAGTGTGTATGATTAGAAAGTTAGGGTTTTTATGATTCATGATGATGATTTGATATGTTATTATGATAGATCAGTATTGATATTGATATTATGATAATAGGAATCTCAGTAATTGGATATTAGGGTTATGATTACACGTGTTAGTATGATGTTGCATGCTATGTGAATTGGTGTTTGGATTACTTGGTTGCATGCAGGACTGATTATACGAGGTTGAACGAAGGATTTTGGGTTAAACATGTTTAGGATAGTGTTTGGGATGATATTGGGTGGTTACACACGTTCTGGATCTGATTTGGAGCGTTAAACGCGCGAAAAACCGGAACAGCAAGGTTACAGGCGAGTAGCATTCCTAATCGCCTATGTTATAGGCGAGTAGGGTGCTAATCGCCCATATTATAGGCGAGTAGAGGTCTACTCTTGTGTAAGATCAGGTGATTAGCCTAATTGCCTATAAGTTCAGGGGAATAGCCCTAATCACTAGAAAGTTCAGGGGAGTAGCCCCTAATCGCCTATAATAGAGGGGAGTAGCCCCTAATCGCCTACAATAGGGGCGAATAGGACTCCTAATTGCTAGTTGACTTTCCTAATTGCTAGTTGACTTTTCCTAATCGCGTGTACTGCTGCTGTAAGTGTAAATTAGCATTCCGAGACCCGATTTAACATGTAGTAACATGCTAGGAACCCCGTAACATGTCTAATAACTTGGTAACATATATTTGGATGTATTCCGGTGATACGTGAACTATGTGCTATAACTTGTTGTGCGTTAACGTATGTTAAGTGTACTTGCGTTATTGTATGTTTTGGAGCGTAAACATAACACGGGGAGTCTCGGGTCACCAATGGGATGTCGAGTCTTGTACTTTGGGTCGGTTAAACAGTCACGGTGTTTTCAAACGAACTTGGTTATGGTCTGGACATCTAGGGACTAATTAGCCTGCGGGTTATTAGTCTAAGTACTTGTAACTGTCGTATGTTAGGTCGCCGCTTTACGGGACTAGCATAGCAGCTGAGTTTACTCGGGTTAAGGAGTAACGCAACTTAAGGTGAGTTTACGGCCCCTCTTTTAAACTGGTTTTATACTTTCGGGGGAGAAAACATGTGTTAAAACGGTTATTTGGTAACTACTGTCATACTATGGGTTTCTATTGTGTACTACACGATCTTTGGAAGTCCCGGGGGGAACCATGAATGTGCGGGTTTGCACAACGGGGAAATGTGAATAGCGCTATTGGGAGTGACCAACCCCGCTCGTCGACTTGGAGGGTCGGCGGGTGCATATTGTCTCAAACAGGAACAACAGGAACAACAGGAACTACATCGGGCATACTTTTGGTATTCGCGTTAGTAATGGTTTTCCAATCGTGGTAGTAACAAAACGTACGCCTAGCTAGCGTATACTGGTTTTCTATTTGTTATAGTATGGACAGGTGGACTTGGTACTTGGATACAAAACCTGTAAACTCACCAGCATTTTTGTGCTGACGTAAACTTTTACATGTTTTCTCAGGTCGCTAAGGTAGCACGACTGGACTAGGGCGCACGCGTCTGCACGGCGTCTTAATAGGGTTGCATGGTCTTTTGAACGTTGAACTATTGTTTCATTATTGAGATATTATTTTTAAATAAGCTTCCGCTGTAAACGGGGATTTTAAACTATGTTTTGAAATTGCATTTATGTTCATTTAGACTTGTTTATTGTGATCGTTGGTTTGGATCCTGGTTTGTCATGCGCCTCGCGGTAAAACTCCGCAAGTGGATTTTGAGGGTGTGACAACAGTTGCCGAAGCCAGTCACTGACTACACTCCTCCGGTTCCATACCCAGGCAGGCTGAGGAAGCAGAATGACGAGGCCCAGTACTATAAATTACTTGAGCTGTTCAAACAACTACACATAAACATACCATTTTTTGATGTAACCTTTCGTATTCTAAAAACAAAAATCACTTTATTCATTCGAACATTTATTAAATTCTTTCTTGTCGTATTTCATTTTTAGTAAAAATAAACATTTTTATATTCAAGACAAATAGGTTCCTTTTATTAAAAAAAAAAAGGAAAATAATAATAATAACAATAATAATAATAATAATAAAACCCAAAAGTTTAATTTTTTTTAGTATATACAATACTACACTTCTTAATATTGATTTCAACTAATACCTAAGACCCGACCCGGTTCCCATTTTGCATGATCCACCGACAAGTTTCACATGATTACAGCCTGTTTGACCAAATTGAAACCTTCCTAAGATGCGAAACCTATCAACTCCTGCGTATTATGAGAATTCGTACCTCACGAATACCAACCATAGGGTGCGGAATCCCCTCCGGTTGTGCAAAATGATTCAAAAATAAACCGTACCTATCGTGATGAAAACAGATAACGAATCACTGAACAATTTCCATAACTTTACTCTTGTATTAGATCAAATATCAATGATTACAGATGAAATCCTAGACCTAATACAGAGAATACAAATACACACACAAAGTAGGGAAAAAGCTCAAATGATAACTCTCTTTTCAAAATAACTAACTTTTCTCTTTATATAGCCTTCCACATTCGACCCTTTCATGAGGTCGAATGGGTTCCTTCGACCCTTTTGAGGGTTTGAATGAAACCTTCTATATACTTTCAATCACATTCGACCTGTGTTGAGCTACATTCGACCCCCCGTGGGTTCGAATGTGTCTACTAATACTCAACATCTTCATAATCTTGGTCGTTTTCTGATTATCTGAACCTTCGACATTAAGTACCGGATCATTAGCTGGGGACATACATGAATAATGCACTTATAATCTTCCACTAGGACCTAGCTAGTGATGTACCAAATCAGAAAGTTATCAATTCTTCAAGTCTTGAACTCATTATCTTGAATGACTTGAAAACTTTCCATTTTCTTGAACATTTGTGTCGAGGTTCTTGTCTATCTCTGTAGTAAGCTTTGAAATCTCAGACAGACTCAAGAAATCTTGGCTTTGTCATTTGTTGGTCCAGAGATGAAGACAAAAATCAATATTTTCAGTAATTTCTTTAACAACCTCTGACTAGTTTCTGTTGTTCTGGTGATCTTGATGTTTAGGTTTGGGTCTTGTTCAGTTACACACTTTGTCGATGAATCTTGAGAAGTGCACCTGTTGTGTTTGATTCTGCAGAAAAATTTACTAAAAACTGCACAAACTACGACCTGCTTTAGACACGACAAAAATGTCGGAAGTACTCTTCACATTCCTTTTGACCCTCAATAGTTCTCCCCCTGAACTATTAAACATTTTCCATTTGTACCAGAAACTTGAAAATTAGTAGTCTTTTTCAACTTTTAAGTATCTGAGCATTCACATTAAGTATCCCATTATCGGTTATCAAAAATAAATCAGAAATGTAAAACATTTTGATTTTTCAAAGTTTATGCAAAAACACACCAAAAAGCTTTTTGAATTTTCAAATAGATTTGAATTAAAATAAACTAAACATATTATTGTGAATCTTCCGGTAAGAGGATCATATCAGAATTGAAACAGTCAGTCTAAACTCTTTTTGATCAATTTTCTGCTTTTTAACATTGAGCATCCTATAACCATTACCAGTATGTTTGTCCACTTAAACCCAAAATCATCATTCATTGTTCAGCACTTAAGATACATTATGGGAATATTAAATACTGAAAAATCTATGGTCCCCGTGCACGCGACACATTCCCGTATCAAGAATTGCTCAAAGCTTCATCGTAACGCGTGATTATATGGTAGTTATCTGTTAGTTACAAGGTATGAGGCACGGCGGTGACAGGTCAGCAAATTAATGCTTCAAAGCAACTTATGCACTCAACCAGGGTGAGGACTAATATCATACATGACTTTCATCATAGTATTGATACGATGCATTAGATAATCTTTGATTATCATCACACATATTAATTTCCTCATTTGGTAACTTAAGGATTTGTCATTAAAGATCTTTTGTTAAGATACCCTGATTGATCTAGGTTCGTAAATCAATAGACAAAAGATCAGAAAGGCTATTCCCAGATAACTTTCAATATAACGACCCGAAACCTCCGATTTTGGCAATCTATCAAACGAAATTTCGGTACTATGACCATATGCCAACGAGACGTTGATCCACATTATTATCAATTATTGATTTTAAGTTTATATCACCATGCTAAACTTTAAACTTTGATTTCAAGCCTACCAATATATAATTGTAAAGGCTACTCAATGTTGTAACATCATTTTGTTTTCACAGTAGTTTGACAGTCCACTAATGTACTATCATCTCCTCTTTTTCTCCAGGAAAACTCATTTTGGATTTTCTAAATTTTTATTTATATTTTTCTGAAATTTTCTCCCCCTAAAAATCTAAAAATCAGCATATTTTTGGATTTTTTAAACTTTTGAAGAAAAACAAAATAAAATGATATCCGATGAGGTTTACTTATTGAATTTTAAAAACCATTTTCCCTCTCAGATTAATTGACTCACGTTGTTATTTTAATTAGTAAAACCATTAACAAAGATAAGAGAGTTTAGAATAAACCGTTTTGGTGGATCCGTTGTAGAAATCCAAAAATTGAGAGCAATTACATTAGATTGCAACTTTTTTCCGTCTTCACAAGTAGGAAACAAACTACAAACACTCTCCTCTCTGTTGAAATCATGTTTTCCTTTTTCAAAATCCCATCCTTGACCTCTACCACTCCAATATATAGCTTGTATACAGATGCTCCACTATCAACTATCAAAAGATAGCTAATAGGTCTGTCTGGAACAACCTGCACACTCGTTAAACAATTAGTAGGAAAGAGGTACCCATCCCTTCACAATGATGGGTCGTCCAAGGTCATCAATCCTCGGAACATCAATCCATTCTCCTTTTGAAAAATCAATTGGTTTTTCAATGGATTGATTTGAAGTAGAAATTGCTATTGATTTAGAAAGTGATTTGGGTTTCCAAACACGTTCAAAGTTTATTTTAGACTTTGTTCAAATCATTTTGATTGTTGACTTTTCAGATTTCTTATTTGAAACCTGCTTCTGAACTTTGTTTGGAATCTTCTCAGACTTAACTGATGAAGATCCAGGTTTAGAGTTATTCTTAGGCTTAGCCTTAGAACTCCCCCTTACCTTAGCAACCCTATCACAATCTCTATTTTTATTCAAGGCAATTTTGTTACGATTGTCATACACAACCTGTTTCCCCTTTTGTTTCTTGATTGGTTTTGGGGATACAGGCTTTTTGACATTGCCTGAATTTTTAGCAAATTTCACTTCGGTCTTTTTCTGTTTAATATACGGACAGGCAGCAACTAAATGCCCACACTCTCCGCAGTTATAACAAGACCTATATTCCACAAAATCACATGCACACTCTTCATCCTAATACCAGTATGGACAATGAGCAGCAATATGACCAACTTCACCACATTCAAAAAGCTTCTCCATTCAACATAACCATGAGAATACTGTGGTGAGTTATTTCTCCAATAACCATCAAATCGAGAGTGACTTTGAGAATCATAAAAGTCATGTGTTCTAGATGAAAAACTTTTTGAATTCTTATGATAAGAGTTTTTCATCTGATCATTACCTTTCGATTTGTTTGGTTTTGGTCCTTTTGTCTTTTGATTTTTCTTTTTCTTCACAGACTGATCCATTTTATTATCATGTTGGTTAGGACTGAGTTCAAAATGTAAATGATCAAATTGATTTCTAAATTGATTTATCAAATCATTATTATCGACAAAGATACATTTAAGTAACGATTGTTCGATATTATCAATTGAAAAATCTTTGTTGAAAATCAATTTGTCCTGTCCTTCCAACATATAGGATCCTTCAACTCCTTCAGGAAACTTGAATATGGGTTTCTCTTCAGATTCAGGTCCTGAAGTTACTACCTCATTTTCAGTTTTCTCTTTAAACACTGGTTTCATCTTAGAGTCAAGATCAAAAATGCAAGATGTTG
This sequence comes from Ambrosia x helenae, assembly GCA_030844895.1. Taxonomy (NCBI): domain Eukaryota; kingdom Viridiplantae; phylum Streptophyta; class Magnoliopsida; order Asterales; family Asteraceae; genus Ambrosia; species Ambrosia x helenae. The sequence goes on along the minus strand of CM061224.1, from coordinate 31,284,475 downwards.
TGACATCTAACTCTGACGTGAAATTACTCTTTGAGATAGTTTCATTAAGTTCTAAAATCTCTTTCTTAAAAGATTCAATTTGATTCATAAAATGTCTTTCATTATTTGTCAAAATTCTGTTTTCAATTTGATATCTTTCAAGTTTATTTGTTAAGTTCTGTTTGTCCTTAATAAGTTCCATCACTTCATTTTTCAATTTGACACATTCAGAACATTTAACACATTCAGTTTTTGAATTTACCTCAGCATCTGTACTATTACCATTCTCAGAATTTACATCAACATTTGATGTATCACTTCCTCTTGATTCACTCTGTTCTGAACTTGTATCAGAACTCAAATCACTCTTTGACAATTCATTTGAATCATCATTCCTCATTTTCTTAGCGAGACACACAATATCACTTTTGACACTTTCTCTGTTAACACACTTGTCAACATGTACCATTTTGTCAGTTGGTTGCACAGCTAGAGCTAGTATGTTTCCACAATAATCACCAATAGGTCTTGGTGTCATTGGATATCCCCAAATGTTGTCAACTTGAGATTTTTGTCTTTGTGATTGTTGTCGTGCAGCTTCTATCTGATCATCAGTTCTTGACATAGCCAAGTAATTTATCATTTTTCAACAAAAATTATTTCAAAAAAATTTCGAAATTTTTTACACCTTAAAATTTGAAAAATATTATCCAATAAATATTCGTGGGTTCGAACCTAGAAAAATATAGTCTTATTCAACCTTTTAAAAGGGTCGAATGTATCTCAGTCTTGGTTCGACCTTCAGAAACGTAATCGAGGGTTCGAATGTGGAAATAACCAGGTTTGACCCTTTAATCTAACTCGAATGTGAAACTTGAAAAACACTGACTCACTTTCGACCACTAAAATTCCACTTTTGACCTCCCGTAAGGTCGAATGAACAAGAAATGGTCGAATGAACAAACAGTACACACTGAAAAATTTGGTTCGACCTAAAAACAGTTGGTTCGACCTAAAATACTCTAGGTTCGACCCCTCGAAGCTCACATTCGACCTTTACAGGTCTGTTCATCATCTTCAACCTCAAGAACACGAATCTGATCGATATTGACAAAATTTTCACCAAATGTAATGATTTTGGATAGGTTTTGTGCGGATTTAATTTAGACAAACATTTGTGAAAGAATTTTTGATAATAACATTAAATTCAACTCCAATTCAATCAAAAACCATGTTTTTATGAAAAGCATCAAAATTTCCAGGGTTTTGAACTTTTAAATCAGAATTCTAATATGTTTTCATCAATTCAGATCAATTTGCAATCGTGAAATCGAGCCTACACTCTGATACCAATTGAGAATTTGTTTTAGGATCGTAATCACGAACCGTGACCTCACGAATACCAACCGTAGTGTTCGAAATCCCCTCCGGTTGTGCAAAATGATTCAGAAATAAACCGTACCAATCGTGATGAAAACAGATAACGAATCACCGAGCAATTTCCATAACTTTACTCTTGTATTAGATCAAATATCAATGACTACAGATGAAATCCTAGACCTAATACAGAGAATATCATAAACACACAAACTAGGGAAAAGCTCAAATGATAACTCTCTTTTCAAAATAACTAACTTTTCCCATTATATAGCCTTCCACATTCGACCCTTTCATGAGGTCGAATGGGTTCCTTCGACCCTTTAAGGGTTTGAATGAAACCTTCTATATACTTTCAATCACATTTGACCTGTGTTGAGCTACATTCGACCCCCCGTTGGTTCGAATGTGTCTACTAATACTCAACATCTTCATAATCTTGTTCGTTTTCTGATTATCTGAACCTTTGACAATAAGTACCGGATCACTAGCTAGGGACATACATGAATAATGCACTTACATATTACCTGTCAATTTTATGGAAAACCGTAATTTATGGAACAATTTCGAAGATTTGTGTTGGTTTAAAACATTCCTAAACTAGAAATTTTAATTCTTATTTATAAACGTTTCTGTCACAATCAAACCTGCATACACCCTTATAAATCAGTGACTAAGAGAAACCCCACATTCATTTTCATATTCAATCAGCATTCGATTAGATTCAAGGTGGTTTTGGTCCGTTTTCTTTGTGTCGGCGTATACCCGCTATTCGTTAAGGTTAGTTTCAATCCAGTAGTTGTTCTAACTCGTTTTTAGGAGTAGCCAATAGCCCTAATGTTTTGTGTTCAATCTGGTCCATTTTGATGGCCAATTGCTTGATTAGGAGATTAGGGTTTATAAGATGAATTGGGGGTTTTCTGGTTGAAACTAACTAATGTATAAATTCATACTGATTCACTTTTGAAGTAAAGAAGCACCCAGCCCAGATGGTTTGGGCACACACACATCAACAGCAAGGTCACGGGTTCGAGACCCGGCCCAGCCTTGCCCATTTTTTTTTTATCTTTTTATTTGTTTTGTGCTAATATACATATATTTGTAATAATAACTTATTTTGATAATTAAAAATAGCGAAACAACCCAAAAGCCCTTATTAAAATTATCCTAGATTCTTAAAAACCCAAAGTTTATGCTCATATTTTTATTTTTTAGAAAAATATTCATTTAATATTTTTAAGGTATTTATTTAGATTAAACCATAATTAATTCATAGAAAATTCATTTTTGATCATTTTAATACCAATATTTTTGTGGAGTTATTCCTAATCAAAAAAAAACTTTTTGGTAATTTTATTTCCAGTAAAAATAATATTTTTACCAATTTTTACAATTTATTCCTATTTAGTTGATTATATTCAATTAAATTATGTTTTAAATGAAAATAATATGAAAGATTATTTTTAAAATTATTTTTCACTTACATCACATATTAAATGCTGTTATAAAATGAAAATAATATTTTTGCACTTTATTTGTATTTATTTCCAAACTATTTCATTTTTATGTTTATAAATCAATTTAAAATAAAAAATATATCAAAATTATAAGTCCTAAAAAAATTTCGAAATCAATATAAAATGGACTTATGATTATCATATTTAAGTGATCTAGATTATTAATTTTATTTATTTATACTTTAATTACATATTTAATTGCATAAAATCAAATATTTAGATATTTAAGCCGTCCTATTTTTTACGCTTTTGATTATTTAATAAATGCAGGTCCCTTTCCCTTGAGATCTTCTCTGCAATCAAACCAAACACGAATCCTAGACGCGAAATATCTTTGATCTGTGGATATCACACAAAGAACAATCACAAGATTACTTTTAATGTTTTATCTTATTGCACGAATCACTGATAGCATACAATAAGACCTAACTATGAATCTTGTAAACTAGCTTGCACAAGAACTCTCTTAATTTCTCTCTATGACACAAGACCCACTAACTGACCAACCCCTAAAACCCCATGTATCATTTGCTTATATACATGCATCCTCATGGGCTTTTAACTGGGCTTGAGTTGGGCTTTTACAATACTAGCTTAATTACATATTCTAGAACTAACTTAGACAAGTTCTTCTAACGACACAAACAATATAAAGTCTTCTGTCAATAATACCGAGCGTTTGTTTATCCGATTGAGTATCTGTCACAAACTTGCACCAACAAACTCCCCCTTGACAGATGCTCTTTAAGATTATTTTTCAAATCTCAAAGTATCTTCAATTGTCTTCCACTTGAAGTCTTTAATCTTCAACAGCTTGATCTTGAGATTGTCTACCAAAGTAATTTAGAAGAACTTGGCAGATCACTTCTCTTCTTTTCTTCAACTTGTGATCTTGAGTCTTTAACAACTCTCTTATGTTCAACATCTCTTAAGAATTAAGTAACTCCCACTGAGAATAAGCTTGGATTGTAAAAACTTCCACTTGAGCTCTACACGAATGCATTACTCGATCTGAAGTCTTTTTACTCCCCCTGAAACATAGAATATTTCTTCTTATATGTATATTTCTCCCCCTGAGCTGCCAAGTCTTCTAAAATCAGAAACTGTTGTTTAGAACTTCAGTGTTTTGTCGTCTTCTTGTCTCTGTTTCTTCAAAAATTTTCTTGAATCACGTGAATTTGTTCAAAAGGAGGTTCAGACCTCATCACGTCCATCATTATCATCAAAATACCTGTCACACTCAACCAAGTTGTAAGTAAACCATCATCACACATATAAACTTACAAAGTCTATAAACCACATGTGACAAAAATTGTTTTGCAGTTAAAATTCATAAGCTTTCAAAAGATACGCTGTTTTGCAAAATTTTCTAAGTGTTTTAGAAAAACAACTTTCAAAATTTTCTAAACAGTCAGATCCACCACAAAACAACCGTTTCTCGTGCGTCAAATCCTGAAGCAAAGTAAAATCTTTTTGTATTTTTGGATTTTTTTTGACAAGTAAAATAAGTGAACGTAAAGACAATTCAAGTAAGCTATGTACAAACATAAAAACACTCTATTTTTGGTTATAGCAGACACTGGTTAAAAGGATCATATCAGCTAGATTGAGATGTCACATAAGTTAATGTTCTTAATAACTTCTTAATGTGTAAGACTGCATTCCAAGACGATTACCAGTATTATGTATCCACATAAACAATATAACACTTAACGATTCCAAATCCATATTAGCATTTAAGCGTATTAAATTGAATCATCTATGTTACCCACGACATGACATACCCCCGCGATCAAGTCATGCACAAAGGTTCATTGTAACAGGTGAGTAAATTGCCATTATCAATGTTGTTTACAAGGTACGAGACACGATGGTGTACAGGTCTGCATATATCTGGATGCAACAAAGTGACCAAACGTGTACTCAACCAGGGTTAAGACAAATACCATTTTATGCGGTACGAATTTTCAGCTTTAGGCAGTTTTGATTGATTGCCTTTTAGCCTTTGAGGGTTTTGGCATTTATCGTATGCTCTTTTAAGATGTCCTGACAAAGTCTAGTTCAGCATGTATCTGGATGCAGCAAAAGACCAGTCAGATCATCCCTGGATAAATTTAACAATTTAAAGACCTAAAACCTCAGAATTTTGTAACACGCTATCAACGCAAGATTTAAGACTAGAAAATCATACGCCAAGGACATGTGTCCCACAGAATCAACAGTCATTAAGATTTCTATTTCAATTAATAGACCAGATTCGTGTGTCAATTGCCTACCAGTACATCATATAATGAAGATGCAGCCACACTTAGCTTTAATTTTTCTGCTCAATTTTATTAAGTGTAACAAAATCAACAGCTAATGTGCTATCATTTCCAATTAGGTACCAGATTTGCTATAGTATTTTTTTTTTTTGCGAAACCAAGCAGAAGCAAATAAAACACAAAGTAAAAACTAACTAAAAACTTAAAAACTAAAAGCTTCAGCACTTATGAGAAAACGAAAAGTTATTCTGGGTTTCTCATCCCGTTCAGCTGCGCTAACAGTTCAAACCGAGCTCTATCGAAAGCTTTTGTGAACAAATCAGCTGGGTTATCCAAAGTATCAACCTTTTTCAAATAAATCATCTTTTTCTCAAAACAATCCCTTATGAAATGATGCCTTATGTCTATATGTTTTGTTTTGGGAAAGTTTTTGGGATTTTCTGTGATTGAAATGGTGGCTTGATTATCAATAAGAATAGGAGTATGAGTGAAATTCAAACCGTAATCCCGCATCTGTTGTTGTATCCACAAAACCTGTGAACAACAGCTACGAGCAGCAACATATTCTGCTTCACAAGTGGAAACAGCCACCGAAGTCTGCTTTTTGCACTGCCAGGATACGATTCTTCCTCCTAAAAATTGACATCCACCAGTAGTAGACTTCCGATTCTGGTTACATCTGCCGTAGTCTGAATCTGTAACGCTAAAAAATCCAATTCGCCATCAGCTGGATACCAGATTCCCAATTTGGGTTTCCCCTTTAGGTATCTAAGAATCCGTTTGACCGCAATCATATGTGACTCCTTTGGATCTGCCTGAAACCTGGCACAAAGACAAACTGGAAACATAATGTCAGGTCTAGAAGCAGTTAAGTACATGAGTGAACCAATCATTGCCTGGTACTCTGTGGGGTCGACATATTTGTCGCTTTCGATATCTGGACCGAGACCGTGGTTGACCGGTAGAGGAGTATGATAAGGGGTGCAATCATTCATCTTGAAATGAGTCAGGATGTCATGCACATACTTGGTTTGATGGATAAACATTCCATCTGCCTTCTGATCCACCTGTAGACCAAGGAAAAAATTTAACTCCCCCATAGCACTCATTTCGAACTTCCTTTTCATGACCTACTCTCAAAGCCATTGTTCAAGAGGTAAGAAGACAGAGTCTCATACCATGCCCTGGGTGCCTGATGAAGTCCATAAAGGGCCTTGTCAAGTTTGTAGACCCGATCTGGATATTCTGGATCTGTGAACCCCGATGGTTGAGAGACATACACCAGCTCTTGGACTTTTCCGTACAGAAAGGCACTTTTAACGTCTAACTGATAAACTTTAAATCCTATCTGAGACGCAAAGGCCAGAAACAAGCGAATTGCCTCTAGCCTAGCAACTGGTGCAAACACTTCATTGAAGTCTATCCCTTCCTGTTGATTAAACCCCTTGACCACTAGTCTAGCCTTATTCCTGACCACAACACCATTATCATCTTTCTTGTTCTGAAAAACCCATTTGGTGCCAATTTCCTGTGCACCCCGAGGGAGATCGACCAACTCCCAGACTTTGAGCTTCCTAAACTGAGCCAGCTCCTCCTGCATTGCCTCTACCCACGAGTTGTCACGAAGTGTCACACCCCAACCGATGGCGGAATACATCGGGTCGAGACTTGGGATAGATTGTTCAAAGACTTCATGACACTAGAATTCGTGATAATATAATTTAAAGATAAAATTTCATTCATAGCATAATTATCGTCTAAAAAGATAACAGAATACAAATTGTTTTCATGAAAAGAGAAATACGACATCAAAATATAGAACTTAAACTAGCGTGAGTTTCTAGTCCAATCCTAAGTAGATTTCTTGAATATCCTGCATCAAACATTTCCTACAACATGTATAGAATATCCGTCAACACATAAAGCATTGGTGAGCATAGTAGTTTTAGTTTACATACATAGTATTTTAGAATGGTTTACTCAAATCTCATACTATAGCATTGCACATACCTATCATACAAAAGAAATAACTCAAACCCGCGAGTACCACAGCGTATACCTAACATATTCATGTTAGGCCGTTTAAATCTTAACAATGACCCATAAAGGGGGCGGTGTGCTAGTCCTATAGCGCTATACATGTTAAGTGGGCTAATAATAGTTAATGAATTATGTTTAAGTATCTAAGAATCATAAGCATGACAAGTAGCATATAAGTATGTTTAATAGATTGAGCATGTGTGTTTATGAAAGCATTAGTGTGTTTTGCATATGATACATGTTTACACCCCAAAAGTGATAAAGAGTAAAAAGGGGACAAGTATGAACTCACCTTTGGGTGCGTTTAGTAAGGCTCCAAAGAACGAGTCTTGGGGGATTAGTTCCTTAGCCTTGGTTAACTAGAATAAAAAAAAAATAAAAAAAATAAAGGGTCTTAGATTCGAGTTTAGGTTATAGATTCAAGAGAGTCAAGCAAGCCTTTTAGGCGAACCAAAACACAAACCACCATGAAGGTGATTCGGATGGTCATAAGAGTCAAGCAAGCCTTTTAGGCGAACCAAAACACAAACCACCATAGAGGTGATTCGGATGGTTATGAGAGTCAAGCATTGGTAAGGTAGGGATGTATCCACAAACCTTTCCGAGTTATTAAATTAGTAGAGTTTATATAATTTAGTATTTATATAATATAACTTAGAAAGTAGGGTATGGTGACTTAGTTTGGATGAGCCTTGGCCTTCCTTTTGTCAACCATGAACCATAACACAAGTCCCTCCATCATTGAGTTGTTGGTGAACTTGGTTGGTATTATTAACAACCTAGTGCATAAAAGATAATAGAAGATGACCACATTTGAGGCCTCAAATTGGTGCCCTACTCATGTTTATTTGCCATGGCAAATAGGAGAGAGGTCCTAGAGGTTTCCTCAAAGGGTTTGAAGAAGAGGAGAATGAAGAAAGTAGAAGAGAGGTTGAAGGTGAAGTGAGAAACTCACTTATTCTTGAGAGATTTCTTGAGAGATTTGGAGATTTAGAGAGGATTTAGGATTGAGCAAGTGTTAGAATGGGTAGGGAGTGGTGTATTTATAGTTGGAGTGAAGGGGTTGGGTATTTAATGAATTAATTAGGGTGGTTAGAAGTTAATTAGTGGTAAATATATATTTAAAAGAAAAAAAGAAAAAAAATAAATAAATAAATGACAAAAGAAATGGACGGCACTTTTTTTTTTACATAACATTTCATGTTTTTTTTGTATTATTATTATATATATATATGTTTTATTAATAATAAATATATATTATGATCTTAACTAAATAAGTTTCTTGTTATAACGCCTAAACTGAATAGGATAGATTATAATGACGACCCGTCAAGAATTAGTAGGAGTAACCTAAACGAAACGAATAAAGGCGAACTTAGAATTTGTTAAATATAGCATGTATAATACAAGAAAATTAAGAATCACGCGACGTTATATAAAGTTTGCGTCGCGTAGAATTTATAGAATAAATGAAATAGATTAAGATTAAATGTAATTGATAAAATACTTTTCCATTGATCATAAGCTCGGGATTACAAGGGTACAAAATGGAAAGATACAAGAATACAAGGACTAGAATGGAAAATACGAAAAAAATACGAATGTTACACGAAGAGCCAGTTGATACGTCTTCGGTTCGATCTGTGAGATAAAGCATTTCATACATTTGTTCACAATCCCTGAGTCTTTAATTCTTGCGTACATGCAGTTGGCAGTCGCAAAGCTTCTCCTTGTCTGAATTCCCGCAGTAGGATCTCCCAGTATATAGTCAACTGGATGATCTTTATTTGCATGTGTTGATGCCACCGTGTCAACTGTTAATTCATCACCTAAGTTGGAGCCAATTGCTTCTGTAGCCACTTCTTCATCAGTAGAATCTGTTCCGAACGGGTTCGTGAAAGGTTCTTCTTCAGGTTCGGTGGCAGGTTCGGTAGATGTAGATTGATTGTTTCCCGAAGAGTTTGCTTGAGCATCTTTCTTGTCCTTTTCTGCAGAAATTGGGACTATTGAACGAGGTGAAACAAAGTCATCGTCATCCTCAGCAACAATCACTGGTTCTTCATCTGGTTCTGCATTAAAGGTGTGAGGAACATTAAAGGATTTAAAAACAGAATCATAATCGAACATCCAACTGGATTCCTGTGCACTCTCCTTTGGTGAGTAACTAGTTATTTCAATGTTGAAAGCAATTTCTTCTACACCTTTAGATTTATTAAAAACGCGTTTATTTGGTGATCCAGGTACATAACCAAGGAAAAATCCCTCATCAGAAACCTCTCCAAATTTTGGTTGGTTTTTATTTTTAAGAATAGTGCAAGGCGTCCCAAATGGTTCAAAATCTTTGATATTTGGTATTCGACCATTCAAGAGTTCGTAACACGTTTTATTGTGTTTCTTGACGGTCAAAACCCTATTCAGAACATAGCAAGCTGTATTCACAGCCTCCCCCCAGAATTGAACAGGAAGCTTAGAGTCAGCTAGCATTGTCCGCGCTGATTCAATCAAAGTCCTATTTTCCTCTCTGCGACTCCATTCTGCTGTGGCTCATAAGGAGCACTAAATTGATGTTCAATTCCCTTGCGAATGCAAAAGATTGAAAACGTGCTGTTCTTGAACTCCAAGCCGTTGTCGCTTCTGATTCTCTTGAGAGTGGTGTTGAATAGATTCTCTGCTTGAAGAATGAAGTTTGTTAAGACTTCTCCTGTCTCATCCTTCGAACCTAAGAAAAACACCCACGAGAATCTCGAAAAATCATCAGTAATCACAAGGCAATAGAATTTACCACCAACGCTTCTAACATTCACTGGACCGAATAGATCCATGTGAAGTAGTTCGAAAGGAGCAGAGATGGTATTGATAGCTTTAGGGTGATGAGGTTTCTTGTGTTGCTTTCCCTTTTTACAAGGGATGCATTTATCCTCAACCCCAAAGCTTTTTAAAGGAACACCTGTCACCAAACCGTTTTTCACAATGTAGTTCAGCTTTCTGAAGTGAATGTGCCCCATTTTCCAATGCCATAATAGTGAATCTAATTCAGATGCTCTTGAAAGAAGGCATGTGGTCTCCTCTGAAGTATCGTCAGGTTTACTCATGTCCATGATGTATGTGTCGTTTCTTTCTAGGAGCCCTCATGATTATCCACTCTTTAGGAAGTACCAACCCTGGTTTCAACACTAAAGCTTCAGTTTTGGTGAAGTGAACCGAATGCCCTTGTCACAAATTTGTGAGACACTCATGAGATTGTGTTTGAGCTCCTCAACATAGTTCACTCCTTCTAGGGTGATCTTGCCATTAGTGACCTTCCCCTTTCCTGAGATGCGCCCGCCTTTGGCACCAGCAAAGTTCACATAACCTCCATCACATTTCATAAATTCAATCAGCAATCTCAACTCCCCTGTCATATGCCTGGAGCAGCCGCTATCAACATACCACCAGTTGATAACCCTCCTTAGCAGCTCCTGCATTCACAAAGAAGATTAGTTAGAGTAGGGGACCCAAGCTGTGAAAGTCTTGGGTCGTCCCATTTCATCGACAACAGTAAACTCCCTCCAGTATCCATCATTCCCCACTGGAGTCCTGGATCTAAGTGGATTGTTTCTGTTCATTTGGTTATAATGTCTGTAGGGCCTTTGATTATGAGGATTGCAATATCCTCCGTGATTCACTGGCCCATTATTTGTATTTTGAGGATATCTCCCTCTGTTGGAGTATCCCTGATTGTAGTTATTTCTAGAAAAATTTTGTATCCCTATAACTATCTTGATGATTTTGATTATTAACAAAATTAATTCTGTCACCTTGTAGACTTTGGTGACGTTGTTGCCTATGTGGTGGTTGGTATTTGTTGGCATTTGCAGGAGGTGCCTGCTTTGGAGGAACAACACTAGAAGTGCTTGCCTGGCCAACACTCACCTGTCTTGGGACAAACACAGGCTTTTCAAAATTTTTGTTTACTGGTCGTTTGCCAGGATCCCTAGACCAACTATTAGATTCTTTTTCTAATTGTCTTTGCAAAGATTTCTTTGCAGAGTTACTTACCTCTTTCCTGCTTTTAGACATAGCAAGAGTCTCACCTTTCTTTGCGTTAGTTGATGTAGTGTTGTCCTTCTTTTTGACAGTACACATGCTAGCTACATGACCTTTTTGATGACATTTAAAACAAGATCGCTTCTCAAGGGGCTTTTTGTACTGTCCCCTTGAGGTCGATCCCTCATTGCTAGCAGATTTGGGTGAAGTGTTACCAGAACATTCAGCGTTACCCTGTTTGATTTCTTCAGTTTTGGCTTCACCTTGTTTAACAAATTTAGGATTTTTCAAAATAATTTTTGGTTCAGCCTTTCTGGTTTGAGTTTTTGAAATCATTGGGTATTCTTTCTTTGATTCAGTTGGGTTAGTTTTAACCGTATTACCTTTATTAACCCCCGACCCTTTAGTGTTCTTGAACACTTCATCTGTTTCTTCATCCATTGACACATTGGATGAACTACCATTCTCAACACTATCTTCAGTCTCACTAACATCAACTTCCATTTCATCTAATTTAGGCTTACAAATTTCCTCAGTTACTTCCTTCTCAGTTGGTAAAAACGAATAGTTACCGGTCGCAGGAGGAGGCACATCTTGGTAACCTAATCCACTGTTATCATCTTTATGCTTCTTAGTGTCCTTTCTAGAGTCTATTAAGGCATTAATAAGATACTTAGAGCTGCGAACTTGATCTATTTGCCTATTCAGATCGGCTATCTTAACCTTAAGTTGGTCTATTTCAGCATTTTTCTTAGCAATCTCTTCTTGTTTATCAACTAAGGCCAAATGTGTTAGATTAAGGAAATCTATCTATTCCCTGAGGGCATAGTTAAGTTCTTTTAGATCTTTCTTAGCAACATTAAGGGCGGTTTTCAGGTTCCCTTCTCTAATCTTATTACCTATGTTAAACTCTTTCTCTTTATCCAGAAGCACAACTAAGTAAGTGTTATGCTCAGCTACTTTATCATTTTCTTTCACAAGTAACAAAATACGCTCAGCATAATTGACACACTTATTACAAGCTTCTACAACTAAAGGTAAAGGAAGGAGTACCTTTTTCTCATTGGATGATAAGTCTGCCATGTATGCCATGAATTCTTTAGCAGACATCCCTTCAGTTGATGCTGTCAGATCCAGCACCTGGGTAGATAACTCCTTGTTTGCTTCACTCTCAGTTGCGGCTGCTTCAGCTTCATTCTCCTTGCACTCATTCACTTCTGTTTCTGTCTCATTAACCTGTTCCTCAGTCACTTGCTCAACAGGTTTCTCAGCATTCTCAGATCCCTTTTCAATAATTTCTGCCATGAGAGCTTGATTTCCTGATCCAGCAGCTCCATCTAAAACACTGCTCCAGTCCTATGTACCGTCAGGCTTAGCCACCATTAGTGCCTTAGAGCTAAAGTTACTCTGAGAAGGCGCCACTGATGAGCTTTGCCCTATGTTGTTTCCCTGATTTTGGCTCTTTGGTCTCGCACATTCTTTGGCAATGTGCCCGTACCCGTAGCAGTTGTAACACTTGACCTTTGACTTATCAAAACCAGGCCTGCTTCCAACTAGCTTCTTTCATGTCCTCTCCATGAACTTTCTTGCTCTTCTCGCAATCATAGCAAGATTCCACTGAAGATCCATTTCCTCCAAGTCATCCGGATCTTTCTGATCGTAGTCATCATCGAACATTGCCGGATCGTTTATCTTCCCTTGTATGTAGTTCTCATAAGATGCTACAAAGGAAGACAAAACTGCAAGCTGCTCTTCTGCTGATTTGACACTCATAGGCATAGACTTGCATGACTTGTGATCACATTTGGAATCAGTTCTCGTTCCCTTGGCTTTTCCTGAGGGAATGTCCTTCACTTTTGTTGACTCACCTGAAACAGAAACAAAACAGACTTCACTATCAGAATCTAACACAATGTTACCAGAATTATCTCCTGAGAAGAATGCAGTTGCATTCCCACTACTGCTTGAAGTGCCACCAGATGAGGATTTGGATGATGATTTCCCATAATACACTCCCGGATCTTGAACCTGATCAGAACCTTCATCCTTCCTCTTCATAGCCAAATCATATCCTCTTAGCTTTCCTATAACATATCAAGCGTGTAGGTGGCGAATTCTGGATTCTCTTTAATGAGAAGAGTATAGACTTCCCATTTTGAAGGCAAGGCATCCAGAATCTTGGTGGTCATCTCTACAGTGGTGTGCTCAATCTTGTAGTTCTCTAGTTCCGTAACAAGATGGTAGTATCTCGTGATGATCTCTTCTAGGGTTTCACCTATGAATGCCCTAAAGACAGCAAATTGTTTCTTGAGTAAGTCAATTCTATTTTTCTTGACATTGTCATTTCCCTGAAAACGTTTCTCAAGAGTTACCCACAAATCTTGTGCATTTTGAAATTTTCTAAACGTGTGCAATATCTCTTGTGGCATGCTCATTGTGATAGCAGCATGTGCCTTGTTCTCAGCTTCGAACATAAGCTTCTCTTCTTCATCCATATTTTTGAAGTCAACCTTAACAATTCGACCATCAACATCTCTGAATGGTGGTATGTAACCATCTCTTATGCAAATCCATCCTCTCATCATATAGAACCTAGCCCATTCTTCAAACCTATCCTTCCACCAATAATAATCATTAACCAAAATCATTTTAGGTGGTGAGTTTGACTTGCCTACTTCATGGTCCATTTCTACCATCTTATTTAGAGTCGACATTCTTTTTTTTGTTTAATATGAAGTAAATTTATTTTAAATGTCCAAGATTCAAGTGTAGGTCCAAAGTCCAAGTCCAATAACCGAGAACTTATAGTCCGAGAACAATTTCCAAGAACCACAATCTATCCGAGAACCAAAGTCTTGTCTGAGAACTAGAATGTGATCCGACAACTAGAGTGAACTCGAGAACTAAAGAGTTTGTTCTTGAGTCCGAGATCTTTGTGGTTATGTAGCTGAGAACTTGTGATCGAGATCCTCAATGTTTGTCCAAGAGCAAATGTGAGTTTCCGAGAAAAAGACTTGTATCCGAGAACTAGTATTTGTCCGAGAACCACAAAGAAAGGCCGAGATCTAGTATGGATTCGAGAACCAAGATTTATCCGAGAACCAAGATTTGTCCGAGAACAACTTTGTAGCTGAGAACCAAGTGATGTTTGAGAACTACTATGTGTTTCCGAGAACTATGGTTGTCCGAGAACCTTGCTTAACCGAGAACCTGTGCTTAATTTAGCTGAGAACTAAGTATCTGAGAACCTTATTTCCCTTGGTCAACAAGCTTGATATCCTTAAAATTAAGGAATTGATTGAGATGATTTGAATTTTAAATCTATCTAATCTCTTCCTTTCTTGATCTAATCTCCTTTTCTAAAATCTTGCAAACAAAATCACAAACAAAGAAACCAATCAAAACAGATCAAAAGTCCAAAATAATATAGAAAATATTAGGGTTCTTTGAATTGTTTTGATGTTCTTGAACAATTTCTTGACTCCGATAATTAAACCTTCAAAGCCGAACAATACCTTAATGTCTGCAAAACTCAAAACAAACTGTGAGATCTAGAAAAGATAAATAATATGATCCAATAACAAACTTTATATATAAAGTAAAAGGAACCGTAAGAAACAAACAACAAAAATAAGAACAAAAAAAAATTAATAACAAAAAAAATAAAAAAGAAACGTATTTTTTTTAATATTTGTATCCCCACTGAATTAAACTTTTAGATGCAGATCCAAACAAAACACAACTGAGAACCGATTTTTTTTTTTAATTACGAAACATTTTGAATTTTTTGTTCATAATCGAAACAAAACATAATCCAACTAATTCCCTTTTTTTTAAGCAATTTACGAAGGCTTAAAAAAACATAAATGCTAACAAAAACAAAACAGAATCTAGATTTAAAAAAAAATTGAACCAAAGAGAATAAGCAAACCGATTATTATCAAGCACCAAGAACTTGTTCCTTGAATGATATCTAGCCCGAAAGCTCTCATACCATTTGTAGGTCCATTTCCCTTGCATAAAATCAAATATTGAGATATTTAAGCCGTCCTATTTTTTACGCTTTTGATTATTTATTAAATGTAGGTCCCTTTCCCTTGAGATCTTCTCTGCAATCAAACCAAACACGAATCCTAGACGCGGAATATCTTTGATCCGTGGATATCACACAAAGAACAATCACAAGATTACTTTTAATGTTTTATCTTATTGCACGAATCACTGATAGCATACAATAAGACCTAACTATGAATCTTGTAAACTAGCTTGCACAAGAACTCTCTCAATTTCTCTCTATGACACAAGACCCACCAACTGACCAACCCCTAAAACCCTATGTATCATTTGCTTATATACATGTATCCTCATGGACTTTTAACTGGGCTTGAGTTGGGCTTTTACAATACTAGCTTAATTACATATTCTAGAACTAACTTAGACAAGTTCTTCTAATAACACGAACAATATAAAGTTTTCTGTCAATAATACCGAGCGTTTGTTTATCCGATTGAGTATCTGTCACAAACTTGCACCAACATTAAATCTTCCAAATTTGAAATAATTAATAGAGTTCATAATATTTTTATTAAATATTAAAAATATTCAATTCAAAAACCTTGTGAATCCCCAAATTCTAGTCTAGATGTGACAACCGGCAACTTTCGATCTACACTGACGTGATTTTTTTTACGATTAAAAATAATTTTTATTACAAATATTGCTAATTATTAAGTTTCGGATGTTTACTGACCGTTTTTTACAATCGAATTTGTGACCGATTTAATTAACGCGATTTAAACGCGCGAACTGAAAGCACGCATCGGGTAACTAAAATATTTATATTTTTGCTCGGTTTATTATTATTTTTAATTTCGAACGAAACCGACAAATTTTTATAATTAATTATGGAGCCTAAACAGAAACCGAGATGTTTACGTTTAAAACGGGTTCGATACGCGGTAATAACCCACCTAACCTAACCCTAAGTATAAAAAGGGCATTCTTCTTCTTCTTCATTTAGTTGTAGCCGCATGCTCCTCTCTCTCTCTCTACTCTTTCTCTAAAAACCTAAGCTCTCTCTCTACACCCGATCTCCATCTCTCTCTTTTACGGGTTCCATCTCTTCCTGTCCCTCGCTATGGCTGACGACCAGACAGAGACACACCCAACAGCCGCCATCAAGGCGCTGGTCGGGGCTGCAGAAGGCCACGGTGGTGTAGATGGTGGTGGTATCTGGTTATTGAGGTGGTGGTACGAAGGAATAGGTCATCCAGTTGGCTCGTTTCAGCAGGTGATGGGTCTAGGTGGTCCGGTTGTGGTTGTTGATGGTGGCTCAGGTTGTGGATATCGGCTGTGGTGGTGGTCGGGTGGTGGTTCGTTGGGGTCTCGGGCACGCGACTTCGTTTCTGGTCAAATCTAGTTGTTCTTGATGCTGAGTTTGTGTCGGATGGTGGTAGTTCTTTCCGGTGGTTCAGTTTTGGTGGTTATGGTCGGAGGTGTTGGTGACGGTGGTTAGAAGGTGGTGACCGGGTTTGTGGTATGGGTTTGGGTTCTGATCGGGTGGTATATTCGTCTCAGCGATGGCCGGGTTTAGAAGCAGGTACGTGTTCGTTTTAGCCTCGGGTCAATAGGTTGTGCTCGGGTCAGATTTGGTTATGGGTTCGAGTTTTGGTTCGGTCAAAGTTGGCTCTAGTCGGGTGTAGTTGTTCGGGTTAGATTTGGTACAAGTCCGTGATGGTCCGACTTTCGTTTTGCATCCCGTCAGATTTGGTCAACCCGGGTCAAACAGGTCAGATCTAGTCAACCGTCGGATCGGGTCAGCATGTCGTGCGAGATGGTGTTTTGCGCGTATGATATGGTATAACTAAATCTTTCGTATTTATGTTTGTGATTGTAGTTATAAATAGATATATTTATATATTATATATAAATACTAATATATATAAATAGTGTTACCTCGCGAACGAACAGACAATATTATTATTGATAAGTATATAAAGCGTCACTTGGTATTATTGGACCTCGGGCTAAACTAGTTGGACTATATATATATATATATATATATATTGTTGCGTCTTTATATAAATAAGTATATAAATATAAATAAATATAGTTTATATAAAAGCGTCGAAACGTATAAAGTGTCGTTTGATTGGAAATTTGCGGATAAATAAAATGTGGTCTTGTGTTTGGTATTGATTTTGAGAAAATTGTAGGCGACTTGTGTTGCCTGGTTTGTATAAAAACAGAGGAAACTCTGCCGAAATTTTATAAAATTTATAAGCATAAACGAAGGCGATATTTGTTGCATATTTCATTATAAACAATCTCCAAGTATTTTGTCAAATGTAGTTTTCTACAATATCGCAAAAGGTTTTCGACTAATGATTTCTTGCAACATTTAAAGAAAAACGTCGAACAAAATTTCCACAACAAATACATATTATTTACTGAGCGTCAATTGTGTCAATCTTCAAAGATTTTGGTAACTATTAACTAAAGCATTGCTATTTAAATGATTTGAATTACAAAACGCTCGACGTATTGGAGAAAGAATTATACAAAAGTTAATATTTTGAAACCTTTAAACGCTTGCAGATTTAGGAAAAGAAGCGACACTTGTTATGGATCGATTTTAAATAACTATACTTATACTTTTATCAAAGAGTATTTTCCTAAAATATAATTATAAGATGAGTTTTGACTCAGTATAAGTTATACGTTTCATAGTATTGGTCCAACATGGTTTACACACGAATAGTAACAAGTGAGTAACTTGGGCACTAGGTCGTAGAAAACATATATAAGTCACAATCGGTTCGTCGAGTTAAGACGCTTAAGACTCGACTTAATACACACGGGTCTAGACAGATGTATAAACTGTCTTTTAGCCGGATAATAGATTAGGTTTATATGTGTTAGACTTTAAGGCATCCTTTGTTGGTAATAGGGCACGATGAAGTCGGTCAAAGCTTCGGGCTTTGTTTGCTAGCTAAGCGAGGAAATTAAGGTGAGTTCATAACCCCACTTTTTACTGTTTTATAAATGTTTTCGGGGGGAAGACATGCTTCCTTTATAAAAACCTGAGGAATTTCAAAAGAACAAGTTTTTGATAAATGAAATGGATGCGTGAGTGTCACGGCCCTACTTTTACTGGTTTTACTTTCGGGGAAGAAACATGCTACATACTTACTTACTAAAGGTCATGTTATACTATGGTTACTTTACATTACTATACGGCTTTTTATGGAAAGTCCCAGGGGGAAACCATGAATGTGCGGGGCACAACGAGGGAAATGTGGATAGATCTATTGGGCCTCACAAACCCCACTCGACGGCGGGGATGCCGGGCAGGTGCATATTGTCTCTAACTCCCGGGTTGCCGAGGCATCGGTAACCCAGTCAATCTGGGCTGGATTCAACATTTGTACATGTTTAGTAATGGGTTCCCAACCGTAGTAGTAAAAACACTTAACGTCTAGCTAACGTTCTTATAACCTAGTAGTAACGGAATGATCTTTTCAAACTTATGGAAACTCTTTTGTAAAACTTATGAGCTCACCAGCTTTATGCTGACTTTTTAAGTATGTCTTTCAGGTTTAAACTTTGGTAACGGCACGGTTGGAGTCGGCGACGTATTGGGATCGAGGATCCTAGAGGGTTAGAAATGGCGTTCAGGAAATTAAGAGTCTTAGACGCAACTTTTCGCTGCGCGGCGAAGCTACCAAACGTCACAACCGACGAGGGAAAAGTCGGGGTGTGACAGTTTGGTATCAGAGCCATAGGTTTTAGCGAATTAGGTGTCTGTGTAGATATCTAGGCTTTAACCTGAGTTTGTTTTGAAGTATGGGCCAAAATTTCTAAGACATAATATTTAGCACGAACGCCTAGGAACTGGATTTCCAACTGTTGCCAAATTAGTTGCATGACTATTAGTGTATCACACTAGCTCAGCGTACATTCCTTCGACGCAAGGAACATTTATTTTTCTTATGTGAATAGGAAGTCAGTATTTTTATATAATGGTACATAGAAAGGATAATAGCACGTGATGGCTAGGTGTGCCTCACTAGTGACTGGCGAGTCATCGATTTAGATATCAGAGCGTTTATTCACATAGAGTTAGCTGAGTCATTGTTTCTTGGTATGAGGAACAATTTACTTGTTTATATACTATGTGTATTTATGTAAAGTATACATAATACGTATCGCCAATGGTTGTCGACTCAAGCTTGGACGTATCTACAACGCTCACACGTGTCATGTTAGTTGGACATGTTGGCAAAGGAAATGTTGTAGCATCTGCGGTTTCGCATCCCGGGTTCGGAGCATGCTATGTCGTCAAGGTCGGTTTGGGCCGAAGGCGTCTTGATGAGGCACCTCGTTTTGTCGATGATACTGCGAAGCTGGAATGCGGACGAGAAGAGCATTGGGAAAAGTGACACACACGACGAACATTATATTATGTTATATATACGTGCTATTATATGAATGTAACGAGTGCTCGTGATATAACTTATGATGGAGGTTAATAGGATGATTTGGTGAGGTAAATTTTCGATAACACAGACGTCACGTTATTGCAAATTTACAGGCACT
This sequence comes from Ambrosia x helenae, assembly GCA_030844895.1. Taxonomy (NCBI): domain Eukaryota; kingdom Viridiplantae; phylum Streptophyta; class Magnoliopsida; order Asterales; family Asteraceae; genus Ambrosia; species Ambrosia x helenae. Next base: position 31,264,674 of record CM061224.1, on the reverse strand, counting down.
TGATAGTTCTAGGAAATTCTATCGTGAGGGTATCCTATATGTTGTTGTATATATATTTATATATAAATAATGGATAAGGGTTATTCATTCTTTTGTTGTTGCGGACGTGATTGCCAAATCTCCCATGTTCGTGTCATTGTGACCTTACTTTTCTTAAACCAGTTTAAGATCTTGATGATCTTGTTTCTTGAGCTTCTAAGGTTCATATTGTAGAACCTAGTTATATCTTTTGAGTACGATTTACATCGCTTTTCTTTTGTATTTGTGGCCTTCAACATTCAATCATAAAGGAATTTAATTTTTGTTGATTCATTATTCTTTTCACCAAATTAGACACGCATTTTGTACACGTGTCAACTGTTATATGTTTGGATTCTTTAAACCTGTGAAGGTCCATTGTAGGGCTTCGCATCAAACAACTGTTTCATTAGTGATTTGTTTTATCATTATGTTGCTCGTAATGCTTGTTTTCTAATCTTGATGTGTCAGGCCATTGTGGGCAATGAATCCTTTGATACTTCGTCGATGAGTTTCTTTAAAGTCGACACTTCAGTTGAATCGAATTGTTGAAATTTGATACATCACCTTGCGGTGAATATTCAATCGACTTTGAATAATGAACGATTTTTGTTGACATGTCTCACTTTCATCAACTTGTTTGTTATTACCTAAAATCCAAACACACCTTGTGGCCTGTAATGAGAAAGTTGGTGCACTAATTATTTCGTTTGAGGTGCGCCAATAGTATTTTTTGACAGAGTTAGTGTTTACACTTTGCATTCAGTTGATTATGGAAATTTATCTCGTGCCATTTGTACCGGCAAATCCGTTGACTATTTTTATTGTACTACCATTCGTTCTTGGATGATATCCTACCTCAAATTTTGAGGACAAAATTTCTGTAACATGGGGAGGATGTGACAATCGGCAATTTACGATCTACACTGACGTGATTTTTTTTATGATTAAAAATAATATTTATTACAAATATTGCTAATTATTAAGTTTCGGAAGTTTACTGACCGTTTTTACAATCGAAACTGCGACCGATTTAATTAACGCGATTTAAACGTGCGAACTGAAAGCACGCATTGGGTAACGAAAATATTTATATTTTTGCTCGGTTTATTATTATTTTTAATTTTGAACGAAACCGACAATTTTTTATAATTAATTATGGAGCCTAAATAGAAACTGAGATGTTTACGTTTAAAACGGGTTCGATACATAGTAATAACCCACCTAACCTAACCCTAAGTATAAAAAGGGCATTCTTCTTCTTCTTCTTGATATTCAGTGGGCGTTCGCAAGTGTTATGAGACGAGCAACCGAGTTCATTGAGAAGACCGGTAGGACTGATTTGGCAACTTCACCTAACACCACATATGGCTTCAACAAATGCATAACAGTCTGCAATTGCTTATGTGGATAATAATATCAGCAATTGTTGAATCACACATTGTCTTTAATGATAATAAACACTAAAGATCAACGGTGTGATCAGATTTCTTAAAAACTGATATGATCCTCTTACCGGAAATCACAAAAATATTTACTGCCTTATGCTTACATTTTTGCATTTTACATTTGTTCAAAATATACAAAAACTCTAAAAGATTTTAGGTGTGTTTTAGTCGAATGTGAGTGTTCAAGTGTTATACTGTACATTCGAACCCTATTTCTACTTTCGAGCCTTTCAGTAGGGTCTAATGTAGACATAGTTTCACATTCGCCCTCATCAAACGGTCGAATGTGGGAGCCTATATATACCTATCTGCACATTCGAACCTTCATTCAATAATTTTTTCAAAATTCTAAAATAACCCACCCTTGTTGCCCTTGTTTCTTTGATCTTTGCTTTTGATTCCCTACTTGTTACTGATCATTTTCATACCAAATTTACAGGTATTCATCCAGTAACGAAGCCAGATTGATTGATTTTGTATTCGAACCCTTGACTGGATTATTTGATCATTTTAAGGATGTTATAGATGGAATTGTTGAATAGAATGTAGTTATAGATAGTTTTAGGGGGAGAATACACAATAATCTAGGTTTATAACAAACCCTATTGTTTTATTGATGATTAAAATAGTTGGAACCCTAGATTATACTTAAAAACTATCTAAAACTAAATAATTGTAACAATTGATTGTCTAAAATGCTTAATCGGTCATATCAGAGGCTAAACAAATGAAAATTAGATGTTAATATGGTCTAAATTGCAGTTTTGAAATTTGATCATATGAACAGTCTGGTTCGACCATTCAAAAAGGGTCGAATGTGACTCTTTAGGTCGAATGTGGATTGTTCATAGGGTCGAATGTGACTTTAAGGTCGAATGAACAATTTTTATCAAGTTTTTCACATTCGAACCTTTGGGTTCACATTCGAACCATAAAATTTCTTCGTTCGTACCCCCGTAGGGTCGAATTTGGGATTTTCATAACAAAATTTCGATTTTGTAAATTTTGTCCGTTTCTAATGAATTTTCATGTTTCGTTTTTGCAGAATTTCAAATGGCAGAACCACTGAATACTGATATTCTAGCTGGATCATCTGCAAAAGCCAATGGAAAGAAGAAAGAAGAGGAATTACCATTTGAGGAAGCCCATAATTGTTCTGCATTCCTTGGTGATGTCAAGAAACACTCGGAATTTTATGGGATTGTTGACTTTCTGAGACGAAGAAGAGTCATTGATATGTTAGCTACACCAGCTATCATTTATAAAGACCATCAAGTGGACTTCTGGAGAAATGCAAAGATTGATTTTTGGGAGAACCGAACAGCTATTGTGAGCAACATTCAGGGACAGCTTGCAATAGTTACTGAGAATGATATTCGGGAAGCTTTAAGATTGAGAGATGAGCCAACAGAGCCTAGAAGTTTGTCTTGGATTGAACAGAGAAAATGTTTTCTACGTATGAAGTATAACGGACCTATAACAGATGGAGCTTTACACAAAGGAAAGCTATGTCCGCAATTCAAGTACCTAGCTCATGTCATGATACACTGTTTTGGATCTGTTAGTGGAGGCTATGATGTGATGAGGAAGAGCATCAGTTCGTTGATGGTTGCTCTAGTGTTGAACAAGCCGTTTAACGTTTTAGGAATGATTTTTGATCACATGCTTGAACCTTTGAGAGGCTTGAAGCACAAGAAGTTCTTGTTATACCCTAGATTCTTGTAGATGATTTTTGATGCGAAGTATACAAATTTGAAGAAAGATCCTACTCAGATTCTAGTCCAAGATCACATGAATCTGAATACATTGATTAGAATGAAAGGATACAAAGGGGTTCCTGAGAATGAAAAACCACCTCACAAGAACTTGTTTTGACACCTGATTAATCCAGGATATGAGGATCCAGGTGAAGACAAAGCTAGACATGCTGACAGTAACTCAAATAATGATGATCCTTTGTTTCACGTTAACCCAGAAGCAAAGAGAAAGCGACAGGTTGTGAATGTTGGAGCTAAGAGTGACAAAGGGAAGGGCAAAGAAAAGGAAGATGAGGGTGAACAACCTAAAAAAAACAACAAGGAGGAAGAAAAGCGTAGCGAGAAAAGGTACTATGCTAGTTGATGAAGAGTTTGCTGATTCTGAGGAGACTCAAGAAGAAGAAAGATGGGATTCAGGTGAAGAGACTGTCAAACAAACCAAGCCCAATGCCACTATGGCTGGTGAGTCTGAAAGTCTAAACAAAACCTTAGAAGAGCAAAGACTGAAGAGTCCAATTGCTATTGATGATATAGATCCGAGTCTTAGTATTGATGAACAAGATTTCAGTGGATCTCTGATGGTTAGTGAAAAACAGAAGAAGCCCAAATACAAAACCATGTCAAAGAAAGATAATAAAGAGAATCCAACGAAAAGACGGGCAAAAGAAGTTGAGATCTTGCTTGCATGAAAGAAGGTTCTGAAGTCTCTAGTTCTAAACCTGCTACACCCGTGACATCCCCGATTGCAAAGAAGATGAAGAAATCAGCAGCTAAAAAGAATGTTGATCCTTCTGCTGATTTTGACGCTGCTATGGAAAGAGTATTGAATAAGTTCAAGAAAAAGACTCCTTTTGCTGAGGCTTCAACACCACAGGTTACTATATCGAGTGATGTAATGAATGCAGTTAACCAGAAGCTTACTGAAATGATGAATTTGATTAACCAGCAACAACAAGAGATTGAACAATTGAGAAAGAACGATAAGAAGATGTTAGATATTGTTGAATCTTCACAGAAGAGTCAAGTAGAATTAGAAACGAAGATTAAACAAGTTCAGGAGGAAAATGAGAAGTTGTTATTACATGAACAGAGAAATACTCGAATATATATCACTATTAAAAAGCTCATTGATGATTTGTATTCGAAAGCTCCATAGTTGAAAGCTGGAGAGGAGGATAAAGAACCTGAATAAGAACAGGTTGATTTCGAACCATCTGAATCTGAAGAAGAAGAAGATGATGATGAGGAACTGGATCAGGATGCCAGTGATGCTCCTGAAAAGAAGGATGATGATGATAATGATACAGAGAAGTATCGATGTCAAAAGAGAGATTATGGTAAAGATGCATGAGAATCTAGCTCGAAAGCTCCTGGTGGTAATACTGATGATGACAGTATTTTCTGGAATGAAAAGATTAGATCTTTATCAGAAGATGATAAGAAATTATATTGTCAGATGTTAACTAAGAAAGTATGGATGACCGAGCTAACTGGAAAGTTTCCAGAGATTTTTGAATCTGACGATATGAGATTTGAACTTGAATACAATGATTCTGATCTAGAAGATGGTGAAGTTTCCGCAGCTGTAGCAAAAGAGACACTTGAAGGTTTGGCTAAATAGGTTGGTAAGTCTCTTAAAGAGTTGATGAGTGAAAATAAGATCCCTAATATTCCTGAGAAAGAAGCAGGAAATCACTCTGATGATAGAGATGCACCGGTATTTGAAGATGTTGAAATTGAGGATATTACCAGTGAGGAATATCCTAAGTACTTCAAAGAGAAACAAGATTATGCATTTCCTGAAGAAATGTTGAATCAGGCTGAGAAACTTGCACGAGAGAAGAGTAAGACATTTGTTGGTGAAGTATTCAAGAATGCAGAGAATCAGAAACCGAATGTTGAACAATCTGATGATCTGAAGAGCTTATTAAAGAAACTGAAAGAAAAAGAAGCCAACCGACCAAAGACTGAAATTCAGGGTGGTTTCTACAAGTTTCATAACGAATTGTTCAAATGAAAAGCTCTCGGTTGAAAGTACCTGAGACAGCTAAGGTATGTTGCTGTGAAATGGGAGAAGGGAATTATGTTTTTCAACAGATTCCATGATATAAAGACACTACCTTACTGGACTATGCGCGATATCTGCCGACTTACTTTATCTGGAGCAACTGTGAACAACGATGCAGTTGGCTATTTTGCAGATCGCATGGCAAGAGAGAGCAGAACAAAATGGGATGTGTTCACTTCGTAGTATCCTATAAGGATAGTTCACAAAAAGAAGAAAGATCCAATTACTGGGATGAACAAGGTGACTTTAAAGTATAAACCACCGACCGTATTGAAACATATTCCTTTGATGCCGATTCCACAACATTTTTCTAAAGAATTCATGTGGTGGTACTATGATTGGAAGACCGTAGAAGCTGTTATCTTGCTGAAGGATAAGAGAGATGAGTTGAAGAAGATTCATATTTTTGATCCGATGTGGTTGATCAACTGTTCACATGAAGATATCATTATGCTGAATTACAACCCAATTTACCGTGAAGAGAAAGATAGCGAACAAGCTCTGAAATGCCAACGAGTGGTATGCTTGTGTTTCGCTTGGGATGTCAATGAGGGATGTGACTACGGCATGAAACTGGGAAAGTTTGTGAAGATTACGAAAGAAAAGAAGAAACCTAAACAAACTTTTGAACCAGTTATGACTAAAGAGCAGAAGACGTTATTGCGCCTCAAGCTGATGAATAAGCAGATGGAGGAAGCGCGAAGGCAATCCAAGCAATAGTCGAGGGGGAGTTTGTTGATACACGTTTTGTGACTAGTGCTATTGGATTGTACATTATAATACGTTTTGTTGAAATCGTAGGGGCGAAGGTGGATTTCGGAAAGGAGAATGTGGAAGATAGCGGTTGAATGTAGAAGAAATCAGACAAACCTGGAAGATTGATATGATAGTGCTGATTCGTCCATTTTATGGGGCGAACCTGCACATTCGACCCTATCGAAGGGGCGAATGTGCAGGCCTATATATACTTAGAATTTCATTTTAAACTTAACTTTTTGCAATTTGTTTGTCTAGTTCGACCTGAATTCTCTCTATGTGAATAGGAAGTGTCTGAAATCAGTTTATTTCATTGTAAACATCAAGTGTAAGGTTTATATGAAATGTTTATTAATGAAATGGTTATTGAAAAGGTGAATTGCGTGTTTTGATTCATTTACTATCATTTCGTAATTGATTTAGGGATTCCGCACAAACTGCTCTGCAATTCTACAGAATAGGCTGCCCATGAAGATGGGAGATCTTGGTAGCTTCACAATCCCTTGTCGGATAGGTAATATGGCTCTCAGCGATGCACTTGCAGACTTGGGTGCCAGCATAAACCTTATGCCTTATAAGATTTTTGAGAAGTTGGATTTGGGTGAACCTTCACCCACCAGGATGAGTATTTGCCTTGCTAATCGTTTGATCAAGTATCCGCAGGGATTTTTTGAAAATATGCTTGTCAAGATTGACAAATTTTTATACCTAGTGGATTTTGTCATCCTAGATATGGATGAGGACTTGAAGGTGCCTTTGATTCTCGGACGTCCTTTCTTTAACACGGCTAGGACGATTGTTAATGTGGCTGCGAGCCAGATCACGCTTCGAGTGAATGATGAGCATGTGACTTTTGATGTTCGAAGGTTGATGCGTCATCCAGAGAGTCAGGATGATACACTATACTATCTTGATATAGTAGCTCAGTGTGTCAGTTCTCACTTTTGAGACACTATTGATGAGGATGTTTCGGGCACACATCTGTTGTGTAGGGACCTAGATGGCATTGTGAAGGAGGGCCATAGAGTCGAGCACCCGGTCTATCAGATCGGTGATGATGGTTCCAAGGGTCCGTAACATTTTGTGGAAATCGAGCGTGAGGAGAAGGAGAAGTCGAAACCATCTATGGAGGATCCACCGTCTTTGGAGCTGAAAGAGCTCCCACCGCATCTTGAGTATGCATTTCATTATCTGCGGAAGAGAAGAGCGAGTTGCTCAAAGTTCTTAGACTTTATAAACGGGAAATTGCCTGGAAGATCGTGGACATCAAGGGATTAATCCCTCATTATGTACACATAAAATCTTGATGGAAGATGTCCATAAGCCTTGTGCGCAACACCAAATGCGTTTGAACCATAATATGTAGGAAATTGTTAAGCCTGAGGTCATCAAATTGTTAGATGCCTGACTGATATGTCCAATCTCAGACTCTGTATGGGTGAGTCCAGTACACGTCGTGCCCAAGAAAGGTGGCATGGTGGTGGTTACGAATGATAGGAATGAGCTTATTCCTACAAGAACCGTCACCGGATGGCGAGTTTGCATTGACTACCGCAAACTCAATGACGCCAGCCGAAAGGATCACTTCCCGCTTCCATTCATCGACCAGATGTTGGAATGTATGTCGGGGAAGTTGTACTACTGTTTCCTTGATGGTTTCTCTTGGTATTTCCAAATTGCTATTGATCCTGTGGACCAGGATAAGATGACCTTCACATGCCCTTTGGGCACATTCGCTTACAGGCGTATGCTATTTGGGCTTTGCAATGCGCCGGCAACCTTCCAGCGTTGCATGGTCGCTATCTTTCATGACATGATCGAGGACTCCATGGAAGTATTCATGGATGATTTTTCTGTCTTCGAGAGCTCCTTCGATCAATATCTGAAAAATTTAGAGCGGATGTTACAGAGATGCGAGGAGACCAGTCTTGTGCTGAACTGGGAAAAATGCCACTTCATGGTGAAGGAAGGAGTAGTCCTAGGGCATAACGTCTCCCAATCCTGTAACACCCCAATCGATGGCGGAAACATCGGGATGTCACGTATTGAGGATTGTTCAGTAGCTCATGGTGAATAATAAATTTCATTAAATGATTTAAATAAATTACATACAATTGTTCTAAGAATTTGTACATCTCAAGATGAAAAATACTAGCTACACATCTTCAAGCATTAACTCTAATCTTCAAGCAAGTAGAACCTGAAACATGTTAAGTTTGAAAATATTTTGGGTCAACAAAATTTGGTGAGAATACATAGGTTTTGCATATAGTTGAAAGCAATATGTTGTATTGCAATCATAGTTGAAGTATAATAATGAGTAATGATAGAATATGAGTCCGACATGTAACAATGCGTCTTTTATACAATCAAACCTTGTGTCGACTGAGACCTAACTCGCAAGTTAGTAAAAGTGTAATTGTTATCGATCATCCCTAAATTTATGCGGGGGGATGGGTTTGTCAGACCTATAGCGCTATAATCTAAACAGGCGGCTTGATCAATGTTAATGATTGTACTGTATCTTTTTGTTACAGTCAAATGATAGAATGAGTCAATGATAGTGTGGTTGAATCACAAGTTTCAACAATGTAAGAATGAGTAAATGATAGTGTGTAAATTGTTTAAACATGTGTCACCCCAAAAATGTAAAACAGAAAAAGGGGCTATGTAAACTCACCTTAGTGTTAGAATGCTGTCCCTTGTTATATAAGTAAATGTGGCTTGTGTGTATCCAAATATCACCCTATTTCAAGGTAATAAATAAGTGTTAAGGAAAACTTAATAATTCTATGTTTGCTAGTCTAAAATGTGCTGGGGTTCCTAATTTGGGGATTAATAATTGATTATGATTAAATTTGAATAAATAAAGAAATAATTAATGAAAATGTTTTCTGGCCAAAATTATCTAAAAGTAATTGAATTATATCGTAACAAATGTAAAAATAATTTTTATAAAATTATTTTCTTAATTAATGAATATTTATATATTAATAATTATTTGACAAAATTATAGACTTAATATTTAAAAATATTAAAAATTATAAATTTCGAATAAAAAATTTATAATTCTGATCTAAATGATTAATAATAATTTATGTGAAATTTTGATGCAAAAATAATGAAAAACGAATTTATTACGATTTATTTATGATTAAAAGAGCAAAAATTGATTAAAAATATTAAATAAATGATTTTTCAGAAAAAAATCATTTCTGGAATGTTTATTGTTTTATAAATTTAGGATAATTTTTGTGGAATTTTATAAAATCGTTTTGATATATTTATACAATTTTATAATTATAATAGAATAAACTCGTAATATATTTTATATATATTAAATAAATGATTTTTGAAAAACTAAAAATTATATGATAAACTTTACCATTAGAATAACATAAAATAATTTTTATAGAATTTATAAACCTCTTTTGGTATTTTAAAAACTGTTTTAAAGGATTAAAAGGTTATATATATATATATATATATATATATATATATATATATATATATATATATAGAAGGTGTTTAAAAAAATTGGTTGCTTGTGGGATTCGAACCCAGCCCTCAGGCCGGTTCCAGGCTTAAACGCAACGAGTGTCACCAACTTATCTGTAGATCAGTTGGTGATTGTTTCTGGTTTGTTTTGAATATAAATGATGACAGTCAAAGGTCATCTTCCCCAAATCGTGACAAGAACCCTAGTTTTCTAATTAACACAATTTCAAACAGATAAGCCCCAAAATCATGGGCCTAAAACTCATAAAGGGACGACAAAAAGCATGGTATGTTTAATTTTGTACTTTCAGATCACGAAGCTCTTGATTAGCAGAGTCAACAGAAAAGTCAACACGAGTGATTAACAGATTATGACACGTTTTTAGGTGAAATTGAGGTTGAGGCTTTGTGTTTCGGCATTCTTAGGCTCACCAGGCATGTTCAATTTATAGTATAACATGCTAGGATGTCGAATTGGAAATCTTGACCAAAGAGTTATTGTAGACGCGTAAAATTAGAGCAATTAAAGGCTGATTTCTTGAAATTGATTGCTGGTCATTAACGAGGATGGTGATTTTGGTTACTAGATCAATCGTGAATTGTTTCCAAATCAAGAATGCCGCGTTAATCTGTGCAGCGTTCAAAGGAAGGGAACAGATGGTCGCTTGTTTGTGTATAAATAGTTTAGAAATCCATAGTAGTCAAGTATGAGGCCTGTGGTCTAGTGGTCAAAACTGATGTGTACCAGACGTCCCACTCGGGTTCGAGTCCGGCCAGCATCAACTCTTTATTTTTTTTTTAGCAGTGAAGGAAAGGGGCAAGGGGGTTTGGGCCGGGTGTCTCTTGGGCTGGATCAAATTTGGGCTTAGGGTGTTGGGTTGGATTGTAGGTTTGATTTAGGGGTTTTGTTATAGTGGTTTATTATTATTATTATTATTATTATTATTATTATTATTATTATTAAAAAGAAATGTTTTGACATAAATATAAATTTGCCAAGGTTATTTTACCTATACAAAATTTAGGAAAAATTTGCTATGTTACAGTCTCCTCTACTTTTAGAAACTTCGTCCCGAAGTTTATTGAAAACACAGGGTTGAAGGTGATTGGGTAAAAATGAAAATAATTGTGATTTGGAAAATTTGGGTTGTAGCATGACATGAATAGAAGAAACTGTCTCGTGTTATGTGTGAGTTGATTGACTAAATGAACTACCAGATAACTAGAGTTTACATTTGGTTATCTTCCGAAACCTTGATAGAATTTCACACTACCTTAACGTACCTGTAAATTCATGATTACGTTCCGAACCGCAATCACCAATTTACCTTACATTAGGGTTTTGTGTCCTTCTATTACTCTAACACACATGTAAGTAATGCAGAAATAATCATGTGGTTGAACCTTTGTATTTAATGAGTCCAACTGTTGAGCAGGAAAACGACTCCTACCAGTTGGTGAGTAGGAACCTCTACCGATTGTTGAGCAGGTTCGATAGCATCCACCAGTCGTGGAGCAGGTTGTAGGGCCTCTCCCGACTGTTGAAAAGGCATGATGACCTCTACCAATCGTTGAGTAGGTTATTTGGTACTCAACTAACTGTTGAGCAAGTACTTTATCCTCTATTAAGTGTAGCAATTATTATACACATAAATTGCAAATTGATAATATGTTTATGTAAGCAAGTTTATAAGTATAACGAGTATAGTATATGAGTTGTAGTTGTATAGATTTAGATATTGATATAGCAATTAGTTCACATTCAAACAAGCATGCATCCAAGTGTTATGATTATACCATATAAACAACTCTCAGACAAAAATTTCAATACTAGAATTTATTACTTGAATCAAATAGCGTCAATACATAGAATAAAAAGCAAACAACATTCAAATGGTGGGACTTGCTGTTAAGTAGCTGGAGGGTCTTGATCTCGGTTTAGTTTAGGGCATCGGTTACGAAAGTGATTTGGGTCTCCACATTCATAGCACTGACCATAGTTGTATCTACCAGGACGATTAGGATTAGCAGCCTGAGTAGGGTTGGTTGGTTGGTTGGTATTAGGGTTTGGGGTCTCGCGACATGTGTTGACCAGATGGCCATACTTACCACAATTGGTGCACAAGCGACACGCTGAAGCAGTGGGATGATGTCGTTTGCATGTGTTACACAATGGAAGGTTTCCTGTATAAGGTTTCTTGTTAGAAGCTTGTGTAGTGAGGTTTGCATCAGGATCCCTGGTCTTACGCTTCTGGTTCTCAGTAGTTACCGCGGCTACAATACTTGCTTTCTCGCCTTTCCGAATTAAGGTCCCATTCTTTACGTGATTGTCAGTTAAGGTAGCTTCTAGACGCTTGGCCTCTTCGAGGGTAGCAGGGTTCCTTCCCCATACCGTGTCCTGAATCTGCATGGGCAAACCACCGATATACTTCTCGATGGCTACGGGTAGGGGAGTGACCTTATGGGGTAACAACAGACTGAGCTCATGGAAACGGGTATTATAAGCAAGGTTTTCCCCACTATCCTGAGCAAGGGTGTGGAACTCGTCCTCCAATTTCTTGACCTCGTTACGTGGGCAAAACTCAGCTTTCATTATCTCTTTGACTTGATCCCAGGTCATAGCAAGTGCAACTTCAGCTCCACGGGTGCGCTTTTCCTCATTCCACCAAGTGAGTGCTCATTTGTGAAGAACACTCATGGCATAACGGACCTTAAGGTTATCGGGACACTCACTGTTAATGAAGGTATTATCAATACCCTCGAACCATTGTAGGAGACTAGTAGCTCCTTCATCCCCACTAAACTTAGGAGGATTGCAGGTATTAAAGTGTTTGAGGGTGCAGACTGGGAGACCATTCCCGTTTCCATTCCCGTTCCCATTGTGATTTCCATTGCCGTTTCAATTTCCATTGTCGTTTCCATTCATTTGGATGACTTGAGCCAATAAGTTTGGAACCAGAGTTGCGATCTGTTGTGCCATTTGTTGGGAAATGATGGCAGCCAGTTGGGTATCACCTCCACTGTTGTGGTTAGTGTCGTGGTTGTGGTTGTGATTGCTACTCCCTTCATCATGATTGTCACCACTGTTAAGGCGAGCGCTGCGACGTGGAGGCATGATCTGTAAGAGACACAATGAAATGAATGAGGTAATATAAGGAATCTAATCATTTATCCATTAATTAAAACGAATAAATGAAAATGTTGACTTATCAAAGATTCTAGATTCTAATAACATAGTGAAGGCATGCTTTAGCCTACAAGTGAACACTCATCCCGAGAATTCCCAGGTAGGCATCTGGGTCCCTCGTCTGATTGGGATATATGCGCAATGCCAGCCTAGACAGAAGACTCAGAATACAGGCGTTCACCCTTCCAGATTGCACGTGTTCGTTAATTAAAATCTAGAACTTCGACGAGATCTTAAGGTGGTTCAGGCTAAACCTGGGGATTTTGTCTTATTAGTCTAAGAGTAGATCCAGTGATGGAGAGCAATCTTCTTGTAGGGATTTAAAGTAGGGATAAGAAGTAGGAGGGAGATAGAGAATAGCAAGTAAAAGGAGCAAATACTGGTTATAATCCTATGGTTATAGAGTAGATTATTTTTCTAATAACCTAATTCCCTATAACCATGGCTCTGATACCAATCTGTAAAACCCCAACAGATGGCGGAAACATCGGGATGTCACGTATTGATGATTGTTCAGTAGCTCATGGTGAATAATAAATTTCATTAAATGATTTAAATAAATTACATACAATTGTTCTAAGAATTTGTACATCTCAAGATGAAAAATACTAGCTACACATCTTCAAGCATTAACTCTAATCTTCAAGCAAGTAGAACCTGAAACATGTTAAGTTTGAAAATATTTTGGGTCAACAAAAGTTGGTGAGAATACATAGGTTTTGCATATAGTTGAAAGCAATATGTTGTATTGCAATCATAGTTGAAGTATAATAGTGAGTAATGATAGAATATGAGTCCGACATGTAACAATGCGTCTTTTGTACAATCAAACCTTGTGTCGACTGAGACCTAACTCGCAAGTTAGTAAAAGTGTAACTGTTATCGATCATCCCTGAATTTATGTGGGGGGATGGGTTTGTCAGACCTATAGCGTTATAATCTAAACAGGCGGATTGATCAATGTTAATGATTGTACTGTGTCTTTTTGTTACAGTCAAATGATAGAATGAGTCAATGATAGGGTGGTTGAATCACAAGTTTCAACAATGTAAGAATGAGTAAATGATAGTGTGTAAAATGTTTAAACATGTTTCACCCCAAAAATGTAAAACAGAAAAAGGGGCTATGTAAACTCACCTTAGTGTTAGAATGATGTCCCTTGTTATATAAGTAAATGTGGCTTGTGTGTATCCAAATATCACCCTATTTCAAGGTAATAAATAAGTGTTGAGGAAAACTTAATAATTCTAAGTTTTCTAGTCTAAAATGTGCTAGGGTTCCTAATTTGGGGATTAATAATTGATTATGATTAAATTTGAATAAATAAAGAAATAATTAATGAAAATGTTTTCTGGCCAAAATTATCTAAAAGTAATTGAATTATATATTAACAAATGTAAAAATAATTTTTATAAAATTATTTTCTTAATTAATGAATATTTATATATTAATAATTATTTGACAAAATTATAGACTTAATATTTAAAAATATTAAAAATTATAAATTTCGAATCAAAAATTTATATTTCTGATCTAAATGATTAATAATAATTTATGTGAAATTTTGATGCAAAAATAATGAAAAACGAATTTATTACGATTTATTTATGATTAAAAGAGCAAAAATTGATTAAAAATATTAAATAAATGATTTTTCAGAAAAAAATCATTTCTGGAATGTTTATTGTTTTATATATTTAGGTTAATTTTTGTGGAATTTTATAAAATCGTTTTGATATATTTATAGAATTTTATAATTATAATGAAATAAACTCGTAATATATTTTATATATATTAAATAAATGATTTTTGAAAAACTAAAAATTATATGATAAACTTTACCATTAGAATAACATAAAATAATTTTTATAGAATTTATAAACCTCTTTTGGTATTTTAAAAACTATTTTAAAGGATTAAAAGGTTTATATATATATATATATATATATATATATATATATATATAAGGTGTTAAAAAAAATTGGTTGCTTGTGGGATTCGAACCCGGCCTTCAGGCCGGTTCCAGGCTTAAACGCAGCGAGTATCACCAACTGATCTGCGGATCAGTTGGTGATTGTTTCTGGTTTGTTTTGAATATAAATGATGACAGTCAAAGGTCATCTTCCCCAAATCGTGACAAGAACCCTAGTTTTCTAATTAACACAATTTCAAACACATAAGCCCCGAAATCATGGGGCTAAAACTCATAAAGGGACGACAAAAAGCATGGTATGTTTAATTTCGTACTTACAGATCACGAAGCTCTTGATTAGCAGAGTCAACAGAAAAGTCAACACAGGTAATTAACAGATTATGACGCGTTTTTAGGTGAAATTGAGGATGAGGGTTTGTGTTTCGGCATTCTTAGGCTCACCAGGCATGTTCAATTTATAGTATAACATGCTAGGAGGTCGAATTGGAAATCTTGACCAAAAAGTTATTGTAGACGCGTAATATTAGAGCAATTAAAGGCTGATTTCTTGAAATTGATTGCTGGTCATTAACGAGGATGGTGATTTTGGTTACTAGATCAATCATGAATTGTTTCCAAAGCAAGAATGCCGCGTTAATCTATGCATCGTTCAAAGGAAGGGAACAGATGGTCGCTTGTTTTTGTATAAATAGTTTAGAAATCCATAGTAGTCAAGTATGAGGCCTGTGGTCTAGTGGTCAAAACTGATGTGTACCAGACGTCCAACTCGGGTTCGAGTCCGGCCAACATCAACTCTTTATTTTTTTTTTAGCAGTGAAGGAAAGGGGCAAGGGGGGTTTGGGCCGGGTGTCTCTTGGGCTGGATCAGATTTGGGCTTAGGGTGTTGGGTTGGGTTGTAGGTTTGATTTAGGGGTTTTGTTATAGTGTTTGTTTTATTATTATTATTATTATTATTATTATAATTATTATTATTAAAAAGAAATGTTTTGACATAAATATAAATTTGCCATGGTTATTTTACCTATACAAAATTTAGGAAAAATTTGCGATGTTACAAATCCGAGTGGGAGGTGGATCCAGCAAAAGTGGACATCATTTCTCGACTCCCACCTCCACCTCTGTTGGAGCGATTCGTAGTTTTCTTGGTCATGCGGGATTTTACTGAAGATTCATAAAAGACTTCTCAAAAATCGCCTGTCCCATGACCAGGTTGTTAGAGAAGGACCCATCATCTGTTTTTGGTGCAGAGTGTTTGAAGGCATTTGGCCTTCTGAAGAGTTTGCTTGTTGAGGCCCCTATTTTGGTGGTGTCTGAATGGGCGCTGCCATTCGAGATCATGTGTGATGCGAGTGATTTCGCGATAGGGGCGGTCTTGGGACAGCGGAAGGACAAGCACTTCCATCTGATCTACTACGTCAGTAAGACTCTACATGATGCTCAGGAGCATTATACCACCACTGAAAAGGAGCCTCCGGCCGTAGTCTTTGCATTCGACATGTTTAGATTGTATTTAGTGCTATCGAAGACCATTGTGTTCATGGACCATGCAGCTATTAGATACCTGTTCAGCAAGCAGGACGTGAAACCGTGCCTGATCAGGTGGATCTTATTGCTGCAGGAGTTCGATATAGAGATTCAGGATAAGAAAGGTGCCCTGAATGTTGCTGATGATCATCTGTCTAGACTAGCGCATGCAGATGCTGAGGACTCGGCATGGGAGACAATCAATGACAACTTCCCACACGAGTTCTTAATGAGCGTTGAGTCTGTTGAAGATGTATCACCATGGTTTGTGGATTTCGCGAACTACCTCTCCTGCGGGATCCTTATCAAAGGATTGTCGCACCACCAAAAGAAGAAGTTCTTTGCAGACCTTAAACATTATTTTTGGGATGACCCCTTCTTGTTCTAGTTCGTGGCGGATCAGTTGATTCATCGTTGTGTGTTTGGGGTTGAGGCAACTCAGATTTTGAGGGACTGTCACAAGGGGCCTACCGGTGGTCACCATGGAGCGAATCACACTGCTAAGAAAGTGCTAGACTCCGGGTTTTATTGGCCCACACTCTTTCATGATGCTCAGGTCTTGGTCGGTTGCATGTGATTCGTGCCAGAAGGCGACGAACATATTGGCACGCGACCAAATACCGCAGAACCTGATCCAGGTCTTTGTCATTTGGGGCATTGACTTCATGGGACCTTTTCCCTCATCACGGGCTAATCGATATATACTCGTGGCGGTTGACTACGTGTCAAAGTGGACGGAGGCGCAATCCTTGCCCACAAATGATGCCCGAGTAGTTGTGAGGTTTGTGCGCAGCCTATTCTCTTGGTTTTGGTGCCCTAAAGCCACTCATTAGTGATCGTGGTACACATTTCTACAACGCGTAGCTTGAGAGAGCATTGGCGCGTTATGGTGTGCACCACAGGTTATCCACCCCTTATAATCCACAGACGAGTGGGCAGGTGGAGGTCACGAACTGGGGGTTAAAACGATATGACTTGGATTTTGGCATGGTCAACCTCAATCCCACGACCCGAAACGACATGACCCAACACTATCCCTTATTGGACCTTATAGTGGCTTTTCTCCCAACTCAATACCAAATTTTTTTCAACACATCTTTGTAAAACCTTTTCCAATTGATTTAGGCAAGAATCAAATGTTGACCCAAAAATTGAAAAATCATCCATCATGATTTACAAAGACTTCCCCACCATATTCGAAAAGATACTCGTCGTACACCTTTGAAAGGTGGTGGGGGCATTACAAAGACTAAATGGCATTCGCCTAAATGCGAATGTGCCATATGGGCAAGTAAAGGTGGCCTTTTGTTGATCCTCATGATGAATAGCAATTGATTGTACCCCGAATACCCATCCAAGAAATAATAAAATTTTTGTCTGACTAATTTTTCTACTATTTGGTCAATAAAAGGTAAAGGAAAATGGTCTTTGGAAGTTGCAGCGTTTAACTCCCTATAATCAATGCAAATGCGCCACCCGGTTACCGGCCGGGTGGCTACCTCCTCACCTGAGTCGTTTTTCACGACTTGAATACCTGCCTTCTTTGGAAGGGTTTGAGTTGGACTAACCCATTGGCTATCCGAGATGGGGTAAATGATACCCACATCTAACCACTTCAACACTTCTTTCTTCACGACCTCCCGCATGTTAGGATTTAATCTACTTTGAGCATCTCTTGCGAGAGTCACTTTCGACGGACTTGTTGCTGTATCAAAACGTGATAACGGCGCAGCTTGTTGCTCGCTTACCCATTATCCAGATGTAAACTTGACTTTTTTAATCTATGAAATAATGAAATTTTATGAAAATAAAATTTAGTTTTACAAATGTTATTAGGTTATAAGTATAAAATAATTTTTGTGGAATTCTATAAAGCCGTTTAGTCAAGTTTTTAGAATTTATAAGTTATTTGAGTTTAATTTAGAAATAAATATTATATATATTAAATAAAATAATTTTCGAAAATAAAAGTTTGAAAAATTAAGATTCTGATTTATATAAGAGTAATGTAATTTTGTAGAGTTTATAAACCTCATTTGGTATTTTAAACATGATTTAATAATTATATATATAAAAAGGATATATATAAAAAAAAATAATGAGGTTTTGTGTGGGTTTCGAACCCAGGCCTGAGCCGGTTCAACCATAACAAATCCCCACATCACCAACTGGACTGCAAGTCATTTTGGTGTATGTTTTGTTTTCGAATTCTTTTAAACAGAAATGAGTATGTGTCATCTTCCCCAATCAAATACCCTATGAACCCTAGATTCTTTAATCGAAAAAATTGGCAAACGCTAACCCCATAAGTCATGGGGTTATTGGTCGGCTCATAACCAGGATCTGAATTGTACAAACAATTGATACTTACAGATACGAATCAACACAGAATGTCGAGTCAAACCAGAAAGTCAAGTCGCCTTAAATAACACAATTAATCACGAAGAACAGAAGAAATTGAGAGGGAGAGTAAGAGTTTGGGTGTGTTCTGGTTGTGAATGATAGTTCAATTTATAGTGATGAGGTCTAGGACGATAAATGGGAAAGTTTTTAATTTGATGACTAAATGCTCGGTCTAAACTGAGCTTGAATTATGTTGTAATCTTTCAATCACATGAATGCCTTTGACTCGTTGCATAATTCTCATTCCATCACAATTAAAACATTACCAAAAATGGTTCGAAGACGCGTAATTTGTCAAATTAAACGTCGGTGGAACTGGTTTGACTGTTTTGATTTTGACCAGGGAGTTGATTTTGATGATTAATATTATTAGCTTCTAAATTCAATACCAAACACCAAAGTGGTGTAGTGGTTTGTGAGTGTTGTGTTAAAGTTTGACCCGGTCAGCAACCAGGGTTTGAATGTTGTTTGAAGCATTAATTTTTAGGACCCGATTTTTTTATGATTTTGATAATATCATTTGTTTAAACATATAACTATTATATTTAATAACATAAAAAATATTTGACGAATGAAACTGTCTAAACGGATGATCGGAAAATTTATTAAGTTACAAAAATAAAATAAATATAAAATAACAATACGAAAGGTTACACTTTGTGGAGCATTGACTTCTTCATCTCTTGGTTGTCTTCTTCCATGAGGTCTTCTCTCCATTCGACCCACGTAATTTTCACCCCGGTTTTGGTTAATATTGCGATTTCGGTGCCCTCTTGGGTTTTTCCTTGGTTGATGATTATCGAAGACATGATTATAGTACCCTTCATTACCCAAGTTCTGATTTGCACCCACATTGGAATGGTGATCACTTTGGTTATCTTGTTCATCTTCATGACTACCATTACCATTTCCATAACTCCAACCCTCGTCTGCCTCGGTGTAATCCCTTTCCGAATACTCATCTTCCCCCAAATGATAAGTATGCACACTAACTCGATCCGATGATTGATAACCCGAAACACTAAATGGTTCATCATCATTGATGTTTTCCCTTAGTTCTTCAATATTATCGATATGGTCATCATATCTCACTTCATTGTATCGGTTCACAGGATCAAATGTGAGATTGCCACGGTTTGATATGGAAGAGCCTTGGTTAACATTTCAGTTGTTGGGATTTCGGCTATAGTTTGGTTGAGGAGGTGGGTGTTGTTGTGGGTGTTGGTTTCGGTTTGGATGTGGTGGAGTGGGTGGTCTACAGTTCTCACCCGAACGGAGGTTTTTGGTTTGAGTTTGCCAGTTGGACGGTTCCAAAGGACAAGTTTTGATCTGTAGGTAGTGATTGAGGGTTAGAAGGAATCGGCTCCTCTAACCGGTGTTGTCGGTTTCCTCTTGCTACTCTTTCAATTTCTGGTTCAAACACTAAAGGAGATGTCCTTCCCAAATGTCTTGTACGCATGCACTCCCTGTAAACTGCACAAATAGCACACCCCGCATAACAAAGAAAAAATAGAGAATTAACCAAACAAACAATTAAACAGATTATCACAAAATCAACAAATCTCTAAACACTAAGCGCGCTAGCTCCCCGGCAACGGCGCCATTTGATGAACCAGTCGTCAAGGTTCATACAAAACCTAAATAACCTAGGTAGTTAGGGTAAATAGTGTAACATCACACAATTTTTGTATATATATATATATATATATATATATATATATATATATAGAACTCCCTCGTTTATTCATCCGATTCATGTTTACATTATCTTTCCCATCCATTTTATTAATTTTTTTGTTTAAATAATGACTTATAATCAATATTAAATTGGATTTTATTAAAAATTCTGATTTAAAAACGTTAAAAAAAATGTTTGCCTGAGCCAGGATTCGAACCCGAGTCCCTGGCGGGCTAAACCTTAACCACACCACACAAACCACTACACCATTTGGTGTTTTGTGATGTTAATTAAAACCAATTAAACTTAAACCCTTTCAAGGTCCCTTAGTCAAACCTGAAAAGTCAAACGTAGTCTCTTAGTCAAGTCAAGTCAAAGTGTTAGTAAATATGGTCTCCTAGTCAAGTCAAAGTGTTAGTAAATATGGTCTTCTAGTCAAGTCAAAGTTGTTCCTAAATTATAGCCTAGTCAGAGTAGTCCCTAATTACAACTACAATTTCTACACTATAAATACAATAGCCTACCATTCAACTCTTTATAACATTCAATAAAAAAAACATTATTATCCCATCTCCCACATACTAAAGTTTTCATCCATCATTATCTCCTCTAGCTAGTTCCGAGTTTTCCAAGGCATTATTACTAAGTGTTTGCACGCTCAAGAAAACTCACGAACTCATTAAGCACCTAAGGTGAGTTTACATAGCCCCTTTTACCATTTCACTATTTTCGGGTGAAACATGTTACAATATCAATTTACAATTCAACATAAGTGTCTATGTGTTATTCTATGTTGCATTATGTCTTAAACATTACTATGGTAAGCACAATTATTCTAGCATAATCATTAACTCCGTACAAGCCAACGATACACAATGATAGATCTATTGGACTGACAACCCCACCCGGATACGTTACCTCCTACATAGGTAGCGTGGGTGATTGTTATCGCAACATAAACGAGTGAACCATATGCGTATGGGATGGACCACAATATTCTAGTCACAAGGTTTGATTATGCACACGATTTACCGGGTAGTATTGTTTTCATATATGGACTAGACTTGCCATGACACTCGAATTGTACAACATTTTTATTCAATATACAAACCTATGTAATTCTCACCAACATTTTGTTGACCCAAAATATTTTCAAACTTAACATGTTTCAGGTTATAGCTTACTCGAAGATTAGAGTTAATGCTTGAAGATGCGTAGCTAGTATTTTTCATTTTGATGTACAAATTCTTAGAACAATTGTATGTAATTTATTTAAATCATTTATTGAAACTTATTATTTACCATGAGCTACTGAACAATCATCAATACGTGACATCCCGATGTTTCCGTCATCGGTTGGGGTGTTACGGATTGGTATCAGAGCCATGGTTATAGGGAATTAGGTTATTAGAAAAATAATCTAGTCTATAACCGTAGGATTATAACCAGTACTTGCTCCTTTTACTTGCAACTCTACTTGTTTCTATTCTCTACCTCTATCCTACTTCTTATCCCTACTTTAGTCCCTACAAGATGTTTGCTCTCCATAACTGGAACAAAATTCTCAGATCCTAACCTGAAATACCTTATAAATCTCGTCGAAGCTCTATATTCTAATAACGAACACGTGCAATCTGTAAGGGTGAACGCCTGTATTCTGAGTTTTCTGTCTAGGACTGGCATTGCGCATAAATCCCAATCAGACGAGGGACTCGGATGCCTACCTGGGAATTCTCGGGATGAGTGTTCACTTATAGGCTAAAGCATGTCTTCACTATGTTGTTAGAATCTAGAAGCTTGGATAAGTCAACATTTTCGTTTATTCGTTTTAATTAATGAATAAATGATTACACTCACTTTCCTTAAAACTAAGCTCTAAAATCTCAAAATTTTACAGCTTAAATCAATCCCATTTCCTAATCATATATGGATTTCACAATCACATTTCATCTTACCATCTTAGCCACATGTTTGATTATTTTCAACACCCTCCCCAAATCATATTATTTCATTTTTCAACATGTTACATATTTCTAAACTGTAACCTCATAACTTGGGTAGACCCTAGCCCAACACTAAAGATTTCTTAATATTGTCAAAATTTTCATCACCTATAAACCATGGAAAATACATATTTTTGTTATAAGATATCCTCAAACTTAATTTCTAAATCCAAATGTTTATTCATTAGCATAACAAAGGATTTTTGATATAATGTCACCTTGATCTATAAAACCTAACGTCGTGTTTAAAATCTTCGACTAAACTAAAATATTCTGATCTAAAGCCACTTAGTTTGTACTATTTAGCAACTTTTGTTTTATATAAGAAACCAGTTTTAAAAAGAAAAATGATAAGATCTTTCCATCCTCATGAACAAAATTTAATCTCCATTGCCACCTAATTATTTTCAACTTGTTCGAACTTTTACAATTTTTGGTATTTATCACAATCATGTTTTCTCATACGCTAGATTCTAACCTTTGATCCAAACCCCACGATTTACACTGCTACATAATCTCCTTACTATAAAATAAACCCTTTATTAACTATTTTCACGTTCACTATCTTTCATAACCTTGATGATGGTTTGAGTTCTTCATCATCCTCTCAAGAACTAAATTCATATTCTTCACCTTCTGGAACATGAACTTGATCCCTATGATAATCAGACTATTGAAAACTTGATTGTTCGTTGCATCAAACTTGATTCTTAGTTATACATGAGGATTTGATTATCTACTTGAACATTTGATTATTCATGATACTTGAAAGCATGGAATATAAACTATTTGCTATAAACACACATAGAGTCATTAATCTTGTCTACGACAACTCTATTACAACTCACATGCTATACTTGATGCATTTACAAACTTACTTACATGTATATATTACGAACTTGCAACTTATGTGTTAAATAAAAAACAATTGTTACACTTAATCAAACAACTGGTAGAGGATGAAGTACTTGCTCAACAGTTAGTAGAGTACCTAACAACCTGCTCAACGATTGGTAGAGGTCATCATGCCTGCTCAACAGTCGGTAGAGGTTCTAATAACCTGCTCAACGACTGGTAGAGGCTATCGCACCTGCTCAACAATCGGTAGAGGTTCCTACTCACTGACTGGTAGAGGTCTTTTCCTGCTCAACAGTTGGACTCATTTTTGGATACATCATACATGTAATTTGTTACAAAGATTTATTAGACTCATTGATACAAAGATTCAATCACAAGGTTATTTTGCATTACTTACATATGTGTTTAGAGTCATAGAAGGACACAAAACCCTAATGTATGGTAAATTGGTGATTGCGGTCCGGAACGTAATCATGAATTTACAGGTACGTTAAGGTAGTGTGGAATTCTATCAAGGTTTTCGGTAGATAATCAATCATAAACTCTAGTTACCTGGTAGTTCATTTAGTCTTTCTATAGTCAATCAACTCATGCATTTCTTTCCTAACACTTAAGTTTAGCGTTTTGCTAGATTCTTATTCTCCTTGCTATTTCAAACGAACCTAATCCAACCCTTAAAACTCACACATATCAAACCTTTTATCCAAATTATTCGAAACAGATTATTCTATTACCTATAAATTCATGTCGTGCCTTAACCCAAATTTTCCAAACCCCAGTTGACTTAATTTCTTCCTAATGATCCTCAACCCTGTGTTTTTAATAAACTTCGAGACGAAGTTCCTAAAAGTAAGGGAGACTGTAACATCACACAATTTTTGTATATATATATATAGAACTCCCTCGTTTATTCATCCAATTCATGTTTACATTATCTTTCCCATCCATTTTATTAGTTTTTTTGTTTAAATAATGACTTATAATCAATATTAAATTGGATTTTATTAAAAATTCTGATTTAAAAACGTTAAAAAAAATGTTTGCCTGAGCCAGGATTCGAACCCGAGTCCCTGGCGGGCTAAACCTTAACCACACCACACAAACCACTACACCATTTGGTGTTTTGTGATGTTAATTAAAACCAATTAAACTTAAACCCTTTCAAGGTCCCTTAGTCAAACCTGAAAAGTCAAACGTAGTCTCTTAGTGAAGTCAAGTCAAAGTGTTAGTAAATATGGTCTCCTAGTCAAGTCAAAGTGTTAGTAAATATGGTCTTCTAGTCAAGTCAAAGTTGTTCCTAAATTATAGCCTAGTCAAAGTAGTCCCTAATTACAACTACAATTTCTACACTATAAATACAATAGCCTACCATTCAACTCTTTATAACATTCAATAAAAAAACATTATTATCCTATCTCCCACATACTAAAGTTTTCATCCATCATTATCTCCTCTAGCTAGTTCCGAGTTTTCCAAGGCATTATTACTAAGTGTTTACACGCTCAAGAAAACTCACAAACTCATTAAGCACCGAAGGTGAGTTTACATAGCGCCTTTTACCATTTCACTATTTTGGGGTGAAACATGTTACAACATCAATTTACAATTCAACATAAGTGTCTATGTGTTATTCTATGTTGCATTATGTCTTAAACATTACTATGGTAAGCACAATTATTCTAGCATAATCATTAACTCCGTACAAGCCAACGAAACACAATGATAGATCTATTGGACTGACAACCCCACCCGGATACGTTACCTCCTACATAGGTAGCGTGGGTGATTGTTATCGCAAAATAAACGAGTGAACCATATGCGTATGGGATGGACCACAATATTCTAGTCACAAGGTTTGATTATGCACACGATTTACCGGGTAGTATTGTTTTCACATATGGACTAGACTTGCCATGACACTCGAATTGTACAACATTTTTATTCAATATACAAACCTATGTAATTCTCACCAACATTTTGTTGACCCAAAATATTTTCAAACTTAACATGTTTCAGGTTATAGCTTGCTCGAAGATTAGAGTTAATGCTTGAAGATGCGTAGCTAGTATTTTTCATTTTGATGTACAAATTCTTAGAACAATTGTATGTAATTTATTTAAATCATTTATTGAAACTTATTATTTACCATGAGCTACTGAACAATCATCAATACGTGACATCCCGATGTTTCCGCCATCGGTTGGGGTGTTACAGATTGGTATCAGAGCCATGGTTATAGGGAATTAGGTTATTGGAAAAATAATCTAGTCTATAACCATAGGATTATAACCAGTACTTGCTCCTTTTACTTGCAACTCTACTTGTTTCTATTCTCTACCTCTATCCTACTTCTTATCCCTACTTTAGTCCCTACAAGATGTTTGCTCTCCATAACTGGAACAAAATTCTCAGATCCTAACCTGAAATACCTTATAAATCTCGTCGAAGCTCTATATTCTAATAACGAACACGTGCAATCTGTAAGGGTGAACGCCTGTATTCTGAGTTTTACTGTCTAGGAATGGCATTGCGCATAAATCCCAATCAGACGAGGGACTCGGATGCCTACCTGGGAATTCTCGGGATGAGTGTTCACTTATACGCTAAAGCATGTCTTCACGCATAAATCCCATCAATACGTGACATCCCGATGTTTCCGCCATCGGTTGGGGTGTTACAAATAGGGTATCAATCCAAGGAGCGTGTGGTTAGTGAATGTTGTTTAGTTGATTAGACAATGGTGCTTATGAAGATGCTATATTATTTATGAAGATTGCAATTTGTTCATTTAAGACTTTGATTAAAAAGGGGTTTTGATTTAATTCACAAAACTTGTAATTGAATTATAATAAAATGGTAGAGAACAAATTAGATTGTAAACAAATGATTAAAAAGATCACACCTAGGGTTCAACAATGAAGTCTAAGGTTATCACAAATGGGTCAATTAATTATGATGCAATTGGTGTTAACAGGGTGATTGTTCAATAGGCTTAGGTGTCAAGTTTCATCAACATTCAAAAATGGACTAAACTACACTTCATTACACTAGAACATACAACCCTATATTTGTGTTAGAGCAAGAAACCATGTTCATGACATTAGAAATTGGCACAAGATCAATTAACGAAAATGGCTTCAACATAAGATTAATCACAATCTAACACAATAGTCAAACACACAATCACACAATCACAATCCAACCATAGAACTTCAATTGTTTACTTCCTAAGCATGATACAAAGAGATTAGCCACTCATGGCTATAGAGCTTGCTTCTTCAAAAATTGGATCTTGAATCTTGAAATCTTGAATGATAGGAGGATTTGGTGTTCTTGAATTGTATGGAATGATTAGGATTGATAGGATGGATTGATAATGAATGAAATCCCCAATTATAGGCCTTACATGTGTTAAAAAGTCAACCCCTTCGCAAATCTCGCTTTGATATACATTAAAGTCATTCAAATGGTAGGTTGACTGATGGTGGCATAGCCGATGCGGAATTCTGGCGTCGCCTAAGCAGGTGGCGTCGGCGACGCCAAATTCTGTAGTGGCCGACGCGGGATCAAATTTGGCTACAAGGATCTTCGCTATCCTACGGCATCTTGGTGCCATCCTCCTATGCGAATGGAGTAGGCGACGCCGGATTTTATAGTGGCCGACGCCAACTTGCCCCGGACACCCATTTTAGCTTTTTTGGTTCGGTTTATCACTGCTTGCGCTCCCGAGATGTTCCAAAAGCTCCAGATTTGCACTCTTTTTGTGTTAATACCTGAAAATCATAAGACACATCAAAGTAGTGCTATTCCATAATCATTTCTGCATTAATCAATAAATTTAACTTTGTTAACTCTCGAGTTTTTTACCAACCCATCAGTGGACCGTTTTTGCTGCTTATTTTCATGCATCTAGTAGGTCATTTATTATCATGTATGCACTATTTGTTACCCTCTTAGCCGCTTGATACCCGTAGCGCCACTCAAAGTCATTTAGGGAAAATTAGTAAAGTCTATTAGACTTATCCAAGTGGACGCTATTAGGAATCTCGCTGAACGGTTCACACCAAAGGATAGTCAAAATATGACAAATTTTTAAATATCCAAGAGTCCACTTAATATATAAATAAAAACAGAAAAATAGATTGCATGACAAGTAGAAAATACCCCTAAAATTATGCTTAAAATGTATACC
Source organism: Ambrosia x helenae (assembly GCA_030844895.1). Classification (NCBI taxonomy): domain Eukaryota; kingdom Viridiplantae; phylum Streptophyta; class Magnoliopsida; order Asterales; family Asteraceae; genus Ambrosia; species Ambrosia x helenae. Next base: position 31,237,351 of record CM061224.1, on the reverse strand, counting down.
TCTCCAACCCGCTTGTCCGTGAGAGTTTCTTGAGCCTTATCGAGGACCACACTTATATATATAAATCATTTATTGCTAGCTTCATTTGCTTGAGAGATATCCGACCTTAGTCCTACACGATTAGAACTTGTGTGACTTATACATTTCGAGACCACACACGAGGTGAAAGAGTGTGAAAATGATCAAGGCACCTAGGATACACCCGTTCCATTTTCATTAGCCTTTCACATACATACCCCTCACCTAGTTACCCCTCTTGAGCATTAGCCTTTTTCGTTTCTTCCATCACATTGAGCCCCTGTCATGTTTTGGCGAAGGAAGCTGGTTGAAGGCAACCGGGACACTCTTGGGCAGACTTGGAATGAAAGGAACAGATCAGATGTCACTGTTTCCACCGAGGAGGTTTGACAAAAAGAAGAAAAGATAGCCATGAAGAGTCATCACACCAACGAATAAGCTTCACTGTAAGCAGCATGAAAAAAAAATTGAGAAATAAGTCGGAAAAAGCTCCACAATAAAAGGGCTTAGAGAAAACAACTTTATTTGAAGAATAATTTCTAGGACATTCCTAGCAGGGATTATTAGGTGGAAAACCGAACAGTTTGCAAAGTAGGGACGTCAGAGCAATTAGTCTTCGGGGGAGGAGTTTCACAAGCCCACTATCCAGAGCTCGACATCTTCCCATCATGCCTCAGCTGCTACCTGATCCAGACATGACAGTAGACACCCATCCTACCCATTTATCACTCTTATCATTTTTACTCAATCAAAGACCTTGTGATTCACGTTTTCTCGCCCACTTTGATTATTATTATTATTATTATTATTATTATTATTATTATTATTATTATTATTAGAGTAAAGATCAAATACAAAGTGTTTTCGGTAAGAATTGTGAGAATCAAAGGGGGTAAAAAAAATTTATTTTTTTTTAGAATTTTTTCCCATGTGCTTATACATACTTTCTAGATGAATAATACAAAAAAAAAATTAAATTTTTTTTTAGTGTAATTACGTCATTAAAGTAAATACATTAGTTTACACTAAAGTAATTATGTAATTACTCTACACGTAATTACTCTACACCAAATATTATTTTTTTTAGTTTTCAATATTATAATACATGTTTAACAATATGGGCAAAAAAAATTCAAAAAAAAAATATCCTCCTTTGATTCTCACAGTTCTTACCAAAAAAACACTTTGTATAGGATCTTTCCCCATTATTATTATTAGTTTGTTTTCAGTTATTACAATTATCACGTGGAAGACTAACACATCATTTGCATCAACATTATTTGCGCCATCATCATAGATTTTAGGTTTCTGCTTTTTTTTTCGTATAGTTGACTTTTTTGATTTGCATATTTAGATTAAAATTAATTACGGTCATTATCAAGGCCAAAAAAAACCTTATAATATGGCATTATATAGATTTTCTTGAAAATAAAATGCACATATGGTTATATATATATATATATATATATATATATTATATTGTTTAGCAGATTCAGTCTAGATCATTTATTTTAATAATATTGTAAAGTTATATTATTGTATGAGATCTTTGAAACCAACAAACAAAAAATCTGTAAGACGTGTTAGTATAACCAAATCATAGACTACTGTAGCCACGTTATCTATATTCTATATATATCTATTTATTTCTCTATACTTTCCATAACAGGAGAAGCGTGAGTGACGTCAGAAAACTGATATGTCAACCGAAAAGACTGGTCACCAATGCGTGTATGATGCAAAAACTGACGTCAAATTAAATAATAAAATAATCTCACTTGCATGAACGGTGGTAATAATGTCACTTGTCCAACAGTGGTTGTTAATAAATTAATTAAATGTTGTCACTTGACACAAAAGACTTTTCTAGGACTGTTGGTTTTAAATTTGAGCTCTAAATTCAAATTCAAATTTCAAATTCGATACCCCATTACACAACTATATAAAGGTATCATGTGCCTCTCTTTCTCTCAAATAATTTTTAAATCTCTCAAATAATTTTTAAATCGTAATAGATGGTTCTGTCACATTTACGTTCACGTCGAATGATTCGAGTATGAGGTAAACTAATTCTAATATATCTTATCAATAAGAATAAAATTTATCCGTTTTGTTCTTCAATAACCTCGATCTTTTGTCTGCTCCATTAGCAACCAGAGCATTTACGTCGAAAAAGTTGTCGACTTTGGAAGATTCTTACAATCAAAGGAAAATATTAGTTTTGCCATTACGAACGGTTGTAGATTGGCAGGCTCAAACTCAAGAGGGTATGCCTTTGCATTTTTAAATCCATCTATTCGAGTGTTTAATACGTGTTAATTTTTTTTCTAATCAACTTGTGTATTTTATTAAATTGAGTAATGCTTGATTCGTATTTTTGTGAATATATGACCGTTAACAGATAGAGCCGTTAGCTTAAGCAATCAAGTGGCGTTAGCTTAAGCAATCAAGTGTTTTTCCAGATGGCATTAGGAAAGACATTGATTGCGATTATGCTTTTACGCCACTATGGTTATCTTTTGAGGAAGTCGTCTGCGTCTACTTTGCTTTTGTGGTTCCCGCTGTTGTGCTTGTCAACAGGTATGTTTGTTGAATATCTTATTTCTTTAGTTTGTTTTCAAGACCTATAGTCGAAGTATAACCGTGAATGTTTTTTTCTTTTCTGTTAGCAAGCAGAGTATGTGTTGGATCAGTAATGCTCTTGATGTGTTGCTTGCTAGTGAACACTTATGTCTTTATCAAGTTCAATGTAACACCCCAACCGATGGCGGAAACATCGGGATGTCACGTATTGATGATTGTTCCGTAGCTCATGGTAAATAATAAATTTCAATAAATGATTTAAATAAGTTACATACAATTGTTCTAAGAATTTGTACATCAAATTGAATAAAACTATGCAAACATCTTCAAGCATCAATTCAAACCTTCAAGCAAGTAGAACCTGAAACATGTTAAGTTGAAAATATTTTGGGTCAACAAAAGTTGGTGAGAATTACATAGGTTTTGATAATTGAATAAAATTGTTGTGCAATTCATGTGTCATGGCAATCTAGTCCATATGTGAAAACATACTAGAAGTAAATCGAGTGCATAATCAACCATTGTGACTGTTGTATTGTGGTACATCCCATACGCTCATGGTTCACTCGTTTATATTGCAGTAACAAACACCCATGCAACCTTTGTAGGAGGCACGTATCCGGGTGGGATTGTCAGTCCAATAGATCTATCAATGTATACCGTTTGGCTGATGAATGTTTATGCTAGAATTGTGCTTACCCTAGTCATGTTCAAGACATAATGCAACATAGAAATACACATAGACACATTGATGATTGAATTGCATAAATATTGTTGTAACATGCTTCACCCCAAAAATGGTGATAAATAGAAAAGGGGCTATGTAAAACTCACCTTAGCAAAAAATGTTATATCTGTTGAAAAATTAAGTAATGGTGTTGCCCAAATGTATCAAGTATCACCCTATAATAAGGTAATAAATATGTCTAAGTCTATCAAGTCTACAAATGTATAAGTTTCTAGGGCTTCGAATTGGGGATAAATGCTTGTTTGATTAATAATAAAAATGTTTGGTAATTGATAGAAATTAGTAAATAAATGGACAAAATCTTTTCATAAGAATTTAAATTTAAGATGGTCACAATAATGTGTTTAAAGTATAAAAATAATTTTTACAAAATTATTTTCTTTAAAATAGATTATTAAATCTATTTATTACAAATTGTCAAACTTTAACTTTAATATTTAAAAATACTAAAATTAAAGAATTATTAGTTTAAAATTTATTTTTCTGTTCTAAATAATCAGAAATAATTTGTATAAAATTTTGGTGTAAAAATATTAAAAATTGGATTTATTATGATTTAAATATGATTAAAAATGACACAAATTGATTAAAAATATTAAATAAATGATTTTTCTGAAATAAAAATCATTTTAGAAAAGTTTATTGTTATAAAAACTTAGAATAATTTTTGTGGAAATTTATAAAATTGTTTTGATATTTTAATGGAATTTTATAAATATAATAGAATAAAATTGATTTAATTATTATATATATTAAATAAATTAATTTCAGAAAACTAAAAATTGTAGGTGGAACATTTATATCAGATTAGTTAAAAATAATTTTTTTTTAGAATTTATAATAGGGTTTTAATGATTAACTCTATTGAGTTAATAGCCAATTTCGTCCATGAGGTTTGGGCCAGTTTGCTTGTTCAGTACAAAAGTTTTTTTTTTTGCAATCCGTTACCTGAGGTTTGGATTTTTTTGCCAAATTCGTCCTTTTGTCTAACTCAGTTAAAAAGTGTCGTTAGTGTCAGGGGTAGTGTTGTCTTTTACCCACTTTAATGAAGGGCAATATTGTCATTTGATACCCTATATTATTATAAAACCTAACCCAGGTCAAACTCATCCATGCTTCACTGATCCCACCCGACAACCATATCTTCACTGACCAACCCATCTCTCCACCGGTCACCCTCCACCACTAAAACCACCTGCATCTTACCGGAACCACCACAGTTCATCACCATACAACCACCTACCTCCTCTGACCCGTACCCACCACCCAGAAACCACCCTCTGACCGGACCAAAACCCACCCGACCCCGGCTCAAACTCAACCACATCCGAAAACCTACACCCGGAAAACCATAACTCAACCCGCCACCTCAACCCGGAAACCAAACACCTTGACCCGGAAATCAGCCTCCGACCAGACTCCACTCATTTCCGTAGCTGTAACCCACACCCAATCCACCACCTTCAACCCAACAATCAAAACAACCCGACCACCTGTACCCACCTACCTGCAACCCGGACACACCCACCACCACCTGGAAACACAAAACCCAACCCAGAAACCCAACCCAATCCAACCCGGAAACCTTATCTATACTCAACCCACCTCACCCAAAACCTGCTCCAACCCAGAACCCACCATTACCATACCTGCAACCAAACCCAACACCGTTAAAACCCAATCAAACCCGGACAAAAACACACCGTTAAAACCCAATCTCCTCTGCCTTACTTATTATTATTTTAGAGAGAGAGTGTCGAACAGAGAGAGAGATCGTGTAAGAGTGAGAGAGGGAGAGAGAGAGAGTAAGAGTGAGAGGGAGAGAGTCAGAGATCTTTCGGCTTCTGCTCTTGCTATTGAAGAACTTGAGAGAGAGTGAAAGATATAGAGAGAGAGAGAGAGTGAAAGAGATATAGAGAGAGAGAGTGAAAGAGAGAGAGAGAGAGAGAGAGAGAGAGAGAGTGAATGAAAGAAAGAGAAAGAGACAGAGAGATATAGGGGTGGGGGTGGGGGTGGGGGTGGGGGTGGGGTAAGATTTTTTATTAAAATTATAATTATAGGTAAAAAGACAAAAATACCCCTGACCTTAACGAGATTTTTTAACTGGGTTATTGAAAAGGACGAATTTGGCAAAAAAATCCAAACCTCAGGTAAGGGATTGCAAAAAAAAAAAACTTTTGTACTGAACAAGCAAACTGGCCCAAACCTCAGGGACGAAAATGGCTATTAACTCCATGTAATATATATAATTAAATGAGGTTTGTTTGTTTTAAAAATGAAAAAGGAAAGAAAAACGCCACTGCTGGTTATCGAACCCGCGTGGTCTTGTTTGTGGGCACCAGACACAACCACCTGGTCTAGCCTAGTGGTTGTGTTTGGTAGCGGTTTACTTAAAACAAATACCAAACAGCAATGATGTGTTCTTCCCAAAAATCAATGTCGAGCCCTAATAATTTCAATCGGTCAATCCACACAACCTTAATACAATTAATCTTAGGGCTTTCGTTGTGTGGGTGCCGATCAATAAAACCCACAAACAAAATTATACTTACAATGTTGAATCAGATACGATTTGGTCAGTCAACGTATAAGTCAAAAACGCGATCTAAACCAAGAACAGAGGATTTTTAAGTGAAATTGAGGGTTGAGAAAGATTGTTCGGCGATTGAAGCTTGTGAATGAGGGTCCAATTTATAGTGTCCGGGTCTGGTTCGTATAATTGGAATGGTTGACTCTGCTTTGAATATTGACGCGTCAAAACACATAAATGGGTAAGAATTGATGGCTAATTGGTCGTGTGCTGACTCGATGAGGCCGATAATCGCGTCACGTTGCCAATTACAAGTCAATCACGAGTCAAGGATCTTGATTATGGAAGGTTATTGATCTCAGTTGACTTTCCAAGTCAACTGAGATGAATTCATGTTCGTATATAATTAAATCGTGTCCAGATTGTAACAAGTATAAGGGCTGGAGCAGTTGGTTGAGTGTGGGTGTGGTATGGCTGTCTGCCCGGGTTCGAGTCCCGCAGAAGCCATATTATTATTATTTTTTTTAAACAGCATTGAGGTGGGCCAGGTGTGGGCTGGAAACAAGATGATGGGCCGAGGTTTAGCTGGGCCTGGGCTTAAGGGATTATTGGAGTGGGTTAGGTTCTTGGTAAAAACACGAAAGGAGTAGAATGATTAGGTTTGGGCTACACATGGTTTGGGCTCAAGGTTAAGTCTAATGTAATTATTTATTATTATTATTATTATTATTATTATTATCATTATAGACTTATACATATATATATATATATGTATATGTGTGAATAATTATCATTGTACTAGTGTGACACCCGGCAAATTCTGGTTAAGAACGTTGTCTAGATTAAAGTCTACCTTAGCGAGTCACGCGTATATTATACTTAACGAGGGTTAGCTAGATAGCTAGATAAGACATACGTGCATTGTTGTGAGTTAATATGTGATTACATGATTAGTGAACCTCGGACGTTGGTGAATAATAAACTTATGTGTCTCGGTGATATCTGACAAACTTATGTGAAAACCATACATGATTATGTGAACCTAAACCGAACACGTTAATAAAAATCATTAAAAGTGGAGCATGAGGTTGATTAGGGTCTTAACGCATGGGGTTACACTTGTTACGGTCCGAAATAACGAAAACGTCGATGGATAACGCGTCGGGAGGCGAAACAGAGCAAAAGCGCGCGCCTCGGACCTGTGAGCGGCCGCTCACAGGCTCCGAGCGGCCGCTCGAACATCCCTGACGGGTCTAAACCGCCTCAAACTCATATTTAAGCATCCTAAACCCCCATGCAACCCCCATACTCAACCCTAATCGCCCCCTTACTGCCCCACACGAATATTTCACTCCAAAAACTCCTGCTAAGGCTCAAGATCATCAATTGGGAGGCTCCAAGGCGCGCGATTGATTGATTTGAAGAGCTAAGGGTATAACTTATGATTTCTTACGCTTTTACCTTATGTTTTTACTATAAAAATCATATAACAAGTTTGTCCAGGTCTGAAAGTATTTTATAAAAGTTAAAACATGATGATTACGAAGATTAAAAGGGTCAACCACATTGTTACATAATGAATGTTATATGTTTTGCATGATTATGCATGTTCTTGATGTTTTAGACTTCTAGGGTTTGTGAATAATGATGGTTGTGATGTATAATTAGGGTTTTGATCAGATGTGGTTCTTACTAAAGTTGTATGATGATTATTAGGTGTTATTGATTGATAATATGCAACTAGGGTTTGATATAATTGATAATATTGCATGATTAGAATCTGGACAGATTCTGAATGTCGACTTGTAGGGTCTGTTTCCTGGCTTGAAAATAATTGGTTTGATCGATTCTTTGCATGATTATAATGTACAAGGTCTTAGCTTTTCATAATGGGCAAAACCATCGAATTTGGACATCGTTTGAGTCGTTTTTGGAATTTTAATTGATTAGGGGTCATATCAGATTTTCGGATTTGTAAATTGGGCTAACTTTAAATGGTCATAACTTGAGATTTACAAGGAGTTAGGTTATGAAATTTTTACAGTAGGTCAATACTGGAAAAATAGAGCTTTTCCAAGTGGATTCATCTCGTTTGGATGAATACACAATTTTTAAGAATTTTCCTACTAAACTGACCTGTTGAGGAGATTTTCTGGACATAGCTGTGTTGTACGAATTTTCATAATGTTTGTGTTTGGAATTAAGACAAAACAAAAATAGGTATTGTCGAGTGAATCCCAAAGAAAATTGAGTAAAAATTTGGGAGGTTAACTCACTGATTTGCTATTTTAAATAAATTCGTTTTGATGGCGCACAATCTGTCCTGAAAACACAGATTGTGTATTATGTACTTCTGTGATTAATTGAGGTCTTAGGTGGTATGGAATTGACATGTAACTGAAGTACACTTGTCTGAGACACATACGGAATGTAGAAACTAATTGTAACCAACGTATTCACCAACGGGTCCGTAGGGTTTACTATTGCATGTAGAATCACTAGGCGTCGCATACACACTTTTGAACATTTAAAACGCCTTGGACAAACGAGTTATATGGTGTAATGATATTACGCCTATACTCACTTAATGACACCGTTATTAGGGTGTTGGTAGCATATATTACTTGCTGTTCGGATTCTTTGCTTGCACGTTAAGGTGAGTTTACGGCCCCTCTTTTAAACTGGTTTCACATTTTCGGGGGAGAAAACATGTGTTAAAACGATTATTTGGTAACTACTGTCATACTATGGGTTTCTATTGTGTACTACACGATCTTTGGAAGTCCCGGGGGGAACCATGAATGTGCGGGTTTGCACAACGGGGAAATGTGAATAGCGCTATTGGGAGTGACCAACCCCGCTCGTCGACTTGGAGGGTCGGCGGGTGCATATTGTGTTGATGCACTTTCTGTGGACGTCACTGTCGAATAGACTAGGGTTGAGTCTTAGTAGTGTGTTACATGAGATTGTGGTGATCCATAAGGGCATTTTATGGATCTGACGCATTTGTTAATATAGGACAAAACACTGAGCCAGGTTCGACCTAATCATACTGGGCGAATGTGGAAGTTTTCCACATTCGACCATATCAACTGGGCGAATGTGGAAATACTCCACATTCGACCAGTCTAAACGGGCGAATGTGGAAATACTCCACATTCGACCATCATAAAAGGGCGAACGTGGAACTAGTGTTTTGGACTATAAATAGCAATCTCATGTGTTATTGTTCATTTGGTGATTTGAGTTTGTATTTTGAATGCTCTCAAGGGGGAGGTCATGCCCGACCTCCCCCGGCCACGAGATAGACGTTTATCCTACTGATGACAGTGTCTGTAACCGTTTCTGTAGTAATACGAATCTGTGATGACGTTGTTATCGTGTATTTCTGTCTCGTCTCGAATCTCCCGTCTGAAACCGAGTTGTTTATGCATATTCGATCCATGAATTCGGTTTTTAACCGGATTCTCAAAATTGAGAATCCGGTTAAAAACCGAATTCATGGATCGAATATGCATAAACAACTCGGTTTCAGACGGGAGATTCGAGACGAGACAGAAATACACGATAACAACGTCATCACAGATTCGTATTACTACAGAAACGGTTACAGACACTGTCATCAGTAGGATAAACGTCTATCTCGTGGCCGGGGGAGGTCGGGCATGACCTCCCCCTTGAGAGCATTCAAAATACAAACTCAAATCACCAAATGAACAATAACACATGAGATTGCTATTTATAGTCCAAAACACCAGTTCCACGTTCGCCCTTTTATGATGGTCGAATGTGGAGTATTTCCACATTCTCCCGTTTAGACTGGTCGAATGTGGAGTATTTCCACATTCGCCCAGTTGATATGGTCGAATGTGGAAAACTTCCACATTCGCCCAGTATGATTAGGTCGAACCTGGCTCAGTGTTTTGTCCTATATTAACAAATGCGTCAGATCCATAAAATGCCCTTATGGATCACCACAATCTCATGTAACACACTACTAAGACTCAACCCTAGTCTATTCGACAGTGACGTCCACAGAAAGTGCATCAACATATTGTCTCAAACAGGAACAACAGGAACAACAGGTTTACTACATCGGGCACATATTTGGTTTACGAGTTAGTAATGGTTTTCCAATCGTGGTAGTAACAAAACATACGCCTAGCTAGCGTACACTGGTTTTCGATTTGTTATAGTATGGACAGGTTGAATTTGGTACTTGGATTACAAACCTGTAAACTCACCAGCATTTTTGTGCTGACGTAAACTTTTACATGTTTTCTCAGGTCGCTAAGGTAGCACAATGGAACTAGGGCGCACGCGTCTGCACGACGTCTAGTTAGGATTGCATGGTTTTCGAACGTTGAACACTTGGTTTATTTTGGATTCTGTTTTGAATAAGCTTCCGCTGTAATTGGGGATTTTAAACTATGTTTTCTTAAATTGCATATGCTCATCTAGACTTGTTTATTGTGATCGTTGGTTTGGATCCTGGTTTGTCATGCGCCTCGCGGTAAAACTCCGCAAGTGGATTTTGAGGGTGTGACAACTAGGGTTCAAAATATCACCAAAAATAATAATAATAAAACTTGTCGTTTTAATCCGTAACGTACAATTATTTAATGCGAAATGTTACATTCAATCAGATTTCCACAGCGGAATGATAAGTAAAGTTACACTATCAACATGAGTTATTACTCCCCCTGGATGTTTGAAAAACTAAAGACAAGTATTTAATGAAATGGAAAGAACAATAATAAGCTTTAAAGGATTTATGTATTAATGGAAATCAATGTCTAAAACAGAGGGGATGGACCCATCTATTTATAGACTTTACATCTACATGAACCTTGCTAAAAGTAAGTCGGTAACAAGTTGCAACAAGTTGCATTCTTGGAACTTGTACAAAAAGATAAAGTAATACTAAACTAATAAACTACTAAAACATAAGTCGGTTAAAAAGATTCTTGAACAAGAGCTGATGAATGAAAAACTACTGATGAGTAGTTTGTCTTCAGTAGTTCTTCAGTGAACTGTCTGGTTAGACTTCAGAACTTCTGATACTTCTTCTTCTGTACTTGTTGAATCCTTCTTCAGTACTTTAGTCTTCTTTCTTCAGTAATTTCTATACTTAGGATATTTTGCAGAAGTGAATTAGACTAAGGTTTACAAAAGTGGTTTCACCAATCCTTTTTGTCCTAACAATTTCCCCCTGGATTGATGAAGCCAAAACCTTTTCTAATTCTTTATTGTTTTCTTCTGTCATTCACAATCTTCCATATCTCCTTGAACATGGAATTCTTCAATTGATTAAGCTGTTCATCAGTGAGAGATCCCCTTTGAGGTTCCAGATGTTGAATTGTAAGCAAGTCCTGAGTTGATAGTTTCTTCAGTTCATTCATGGACTTGTAGGCCTTGCTTGTAAGATCTCTTCTTGTCACCAATACTGAGTTGTCATCAGTAAAGGACCATCTGATGATCAACACTTTAGACTTGTCAAAGTCTGAAGCATAGGGAACCATGCTGAATCCCTGGGATGTTCCTGAGTGTTGGATATTCTCTATTTCAGTGACTCTCAGGTGGGATTCACTTCTATCTTCCTGTTGCAACACATCAGGTAGTTTGAAAAAGTGGGTAAATGATGTTCAGTAACTACCTTAGTGTGCAGTTTGTCTGTGATAGTCTTATGGATTTGGTAAGCAAATGTTGAAGGATCCCTAAATTGAGTTATCAAAGGCTTCTCTTCAATATCAAAGTCTCCTTGAACAACTGTGTTGCCTTCCAGCAACACCATCTTGAAGTCAGTCTTTGTATTGTCCTCTGATTTCTTCTTGGTAGTTGGTCTTTTAACACCAGAAGTTCTAACTACTGAAGTTGGTACTTCAGAAGTTTTGAACTTCTCTGGATTAGCAGCCTTGGCAGCCTTGTATTTCTTGTATGTGTCTAGTAGTCTTTCTTCTTTCCATCTTGACACAGAGGCTTTTGAACCATAGTTATTTGCTACCAGTTCTTCAATCATCTCAGCTCTCTTGGCTTTTCCATCTTTACTTGTTGCAAGTTTGTCAGCAACAAGTTGAGCTCTTTTAGTCAGCTCATCCATTGAGAGCCCTTTGAGTGAATAGGCTTTTGTTTTGCTGTTCTTTGTTATAAAAGACATCAGTTGTTGTCTTTTGTCTTCTTCAGCAACTCTCTCTGTTTCAGCTTGCCTATTCAGCTCTGCTTCATGAGCTTGTAACTTTTCATTGAGGCTTAAGTCTTCCCTTGCTTCCAAAGCATTCCAGATCTCATCTTCCTTAGCCTTTCTTTGGGCTGCAATCAAACTCTTCTCAAGTAGTTCTTTGGACATTGATAGTGGAGAAGGGTTCAGCACAGTCATTGTTGTAGTTGTAGTAGGCCTTGGAATAGGAGTTGGTTGTTGTTGTTCAGTTGGTTTGGAAGGCTCTTCAATTGGTTGTATGTTGGAAGTGTTAACTTCTGATGTGTTGACAGGAGTGTCAACTACTGAAGGATTGTCTTTAGTATTTTCTGAATCATCAGAGGTTTCATCAGAAGTTTCTTCAATATGGCCTTGGGAAGTTTCAGCTTCAACTTCAGTTCCAGAGATAAGCCTTTGTTGATCTTCTCTTTGTTTTCTGGCTTTCTCTTGGAGTTCTCTTTCTTGTAGAGCCACTCTTGCCTTTATTCTGGCTTCCAGTGACTCCCTTGGTTCCTTAATCTTCTCCCCCTTTTTGGCTTCATCCACTTCTGGAAGCCTAGAAGGTTGAGAAGTTTTACCAGTGAGCTTGGCAATCTGTCTTGAGTTGTGGTCAATTTTGTTGGACAGATCATTCATCTTGGTTTTGATCCCCTCAAATTGGATTTTGGTTGACAGCTCCAAAGCAACTGTGAATGTTTTGAGGTGATTGGCAATAAGGTTGTTCATCATCTGGTATAGGGGACCATCTGGGCTGCATAGTTGGTTCAGATCTATGCTTGTTGACCCAGGGAATTCTGTAGGCATATTTAGTGAGGGGTGTGTTTTCGGTTGATCTTCATGTTGTACAGAAGATGCCACTTTAGGGGAATCAGGGATCAAGTGGTCTTTAACCTGATCTGGTGTGACCAGCTCTTTGAGCGTAGATACACCAAGTGCAGGACCTTCACTAGCAGCCGTCAATTCATGTTTAGTGGAGTGTGAATCATCATCCAAACATGGAATCATCTGAATCCCTGCTTACTTCCTCAATGAGGACAGTATCAGTTACATCATGAGCTGAGCCCAACTCAGTTGTCTCATGTACCTCTTTTTCTTGGTTTAGAGGATTTCCTACCTCAGGCATACATCCTTCATCAGTAGTTGCCACAAATGAGGTCTTAGCTATGTTACTTCTATCCTCAGATCCACCACTGGGTGGTATTTGAGTAGTAGCAGCCTCAAATGAACCTAGAGTTTCTAAGTTTGTGCTTAGAGACCCTAGTTCATCCTCATCTCTTGGGTTAGGGCTAGGGATAGGGATATCCACATCCATGTCAAGTGCTGAAGGTATGTCCCCTGTTTGATGTTGTTGTTGGGGACTAACATGTTCTGATGGGATGTTTTCTTTCAGCCCAGAGAGAAGTTTGGAAATTTCAAGGGCTTCAGGTTCAGTAAGTTGTGGTGCTGGTTCAGTAGTTTGGTCTATGGGTTCAGCAGTTTCAAAAGAAGAGTCTATGGGGATTGTTTTCTTAAATTTCTTTCTTTTGAATAAAATGGTTATTGGTGCTCTAGTGGGGGTTTGAGATGGATGAGACTGAGAGGATGTTTCAGTCACATCTTTAACAAGTGCAGATTGCACATTAGCAAGTTCAGGCATCTCAATCTCCTGAACTGCCTTTCTTTTCAGGCTGGTGGGTTTTTGTTTTTGTTGTTTTGGTTTCTTGGCCTCTTTGGGTGAAGGTTTGGAAGATGAGGGTTCCTTGGGGACTGTTGTGTTTTCCCCTTGGTCATCTTCTGGCCAGGTGGCCGGTTTATTATGCCTAGAGTATACTTGTGAGGTTAAAGGGTTTAAAACAGTTGTTTGACCCACAAGCACTTCTCCTCCAAGTTCCTTTATTATGCATTGCATAATAAATCTTGGATACAACAAAAATTTCTTTTTAGAATTGAGATGATGTAACACCAACTCATTAAAGAAAAGTGCTGATGCCCTGAATTTTGTTTCATTCACAATGGAATGAAAAATAGGTTGAAAAGTAGAGGGCATCTGATCATATGATCCAGTTTTTGGACTCAAACACATAATTATATAATGAAACAAAAGTTTGTACTTAGGTTCAAAATATTTCTTAAAAATAGTAGCATATGAGAGAGTACCTTGGTAACCACACTCTATCATGGTTAAATGAATTGCAGAGTTTGGAAATTGATCTGGGGCACCCACATCATCCACACCCAGTCTAATCCCTAAAGTTTCGGGTGTGATTCCCATTCTTCTCCCTTGGATGGTTGAATTGAGGGAGATCACCTTATCATTTACTGTCACCGTCTCCGCATTTGCCCAGAACTCATTAAGAGTCTCAGTGTGGATTGGAGGATCAATGGTGAGGGCAGTAAAGTATTGGGATTTAACGACTAAATCAATGATTTCGTTGTATTGGGATCAGGCTTCATGTTTTTCAAAGTAGCCTCTTTGATTATGTCCCTGTTTCAGTGTTAGAGCCATGTGGTTTGTGTGTGTGTGGATCGAACAGTGTTTTTGCAGGTTCAGGGTTTGAGAGCTTTTTGAGAGAGAAGGAGGGAATTTTTGCTTTTTGAATGGATAAGTGTTGGAAAAGGTGTTTATCAGAAGTTTGTAACCGCCCTAGGTCAAACTTCTGAAGTGGGCAATGTCTGATTTGCCCTTAATGACAAAACTGCTGATGAAGAACATTTGTCGTCAGTAGTTCCCATTTTCTCTTCAGTAGTTTGTTAACAACTGATGAGAATGTTTTATAAACACTTTATTCATAACTTCTGAAGATTATCTTATCAGAAGTTAATCATTTTTCAGAAAATATTCCCATACTGATGTTTTTGTTCATCAGTAGTTTCTCTCTGTTTGTTTTTCAGAAGATTTGTTTTAAAAACAGATGTAAGTGAAAAATAAAATATGTGCAGGAAAAGTAAAGGGACACTTACAAATTTAGCATCCCAAGCATGGATACTAACTTCTGAAATGTTGATGTGTCAAGGGGTTTTGTGAATATGTCAGCTATATGATTAGCTTTTGTGACATGTTTCACTTCAATCTTGCCTTTTTCATAGCAATCCCTTATGAAATGATACCTGATTTCAATGTGTTTAGTTTTTGAGAACTGAACAGGATTTTGAATGATGTTAATGGCAGATTTGCTGTCTACAAGCAATGGTGTCTTGGTTTCTTTGATTCCATAATCAAGAAGTTGATATTGGAGCCATTGTATCTGTGATGTACAACTTGCAGCTGCAATGTATTCAGCTTCAGCAGTTGAAGTTGCAACAGATGTTTACTTCTTTGATTGCCAGGACACTAGACAGTTTCCCAAGAATTGACAACCACCAGATGTTGATTTTCTTGACATTTTGCACCCTGCATAGTCACTATCTGAAAAAGCTGATAACTTGGTATTGCTAGAAGCAGGATACCAAATTCCAAGTGTAGGAGTTCATTTCAGATATCTGAAGATTCTTTTGACTGCAATTAGGTGTGATTCCCTAGGAGCTGATTGATATCTAGCACAGACACATGTTGAAAACATAATATCTGGTCTACAAGTAGTTAGATACAAAAGGGAACCTATCATACATCTATACATGGTTTGATCAACCTGCTTTCCTTGATCATCTGGTTCAACTTGTGTGGTGGGTGTCATGGGAGTGGAACATGATTTACAGTCTTGTAAAGAAAATTTGTTCAATAATTTTTTAACATATTTTGATTGATGTATAAAAGTTCCATTAGTTTGTTGTTTAATATGCAGTCCTAAAAAGTACTGCAGTTCTCCCATTGTACTCATCTCAAATTTTAATTGCATGAGTTTCTTTTATTCATCACATAATTTTGTGTTTGTTAAACCAAATATGATATCATCAACATAAATTTGAACAAGTAAGACATGATTTCCAACATTTTTAATGAAAAGAGTTTTATCAATGGAGCCTCTTGTGAAGTTATTTTTGAGTAAGAAGTTGGAAAGTGTTTCATACCAGGCTCTTGGAGCCTATTTGAGCCCATAAAGAGCTTTGTCGAGTTTGTACACCCACTCAGGATGAGAAGGATCCTCAAACCTAGGTGGCTGACAAACATACACTTCCTCTTTAATCTTTCCATACAAAAATGCACTCTTAACATCCATTTGAAAAACTTTTATTTTGTTGGAAATGGCATAGGCCAGAGATAACCTGATGGCCTCAAGCCTTGCAACTGGAGCAAAGGTCTCATCATAACCAATTCCCTCTTCTTGAGACTAACCTTGGACTACCAGTCTTGACTTGTTCTTAATGAATATACCAGCTTCATCTTGTTTGTTCCTAAAAACCCATCTTGTGCCAATTGGTAGCTTTTTTGGTGGTAAGGGACAGATTTCCCAATCCTGTTGCTTCTTGAACTGAAGCAACTCATCTTGCATAGCTTCCACCCAATTGATGTCTTTGAGGGCTTCTTGGTACTTCTTAGGTTCCAACTGAGAAATGAATGCTGAGAAGAAGCAAAAGTTGGAAAGCTGGTTTCTTGTGAGAACACCTGATGCAATATCACCCATGATTTGTTCAAGTGGATGATCTTTGTGTTCAATCAGTTGTTGTAAACCACTGACAAGTGTAGGTGTCTCTTGTACTTCATTAAACAAACCACTGAGGTTAATAATATCTGGTTCAGCTGTTTGAACATTTTCAGTAGTTGTAGGAGTTGAAGCAGATGTTTGAGTTTGTACATCAGCAGTTGTTGAATCAGAAGTTTGTGAAACTTCTGATGGTTTGAAAGTTGACTTAATGACTGTATTAGGAGTCCATGGTGCTGGATCCTCATCATAAAACCTTTGATCACCATAATAAGTAGGTTTAGATGAAGTAACAGTCTTTTCAGGTCCAAAATGGAAGCTGTCAAGGTCAAAAAGTTCAGCAGGATGTGCTGGAATAAGAGTGTGTTTTGACTCATTAAACTTGACATTCAGTGTTTCTTCAACTATCCTGGTTCTTGAGTTAAAAACCTTGTAGGCTTTTCTAGTGGAAGAGTAACCAAGAAAGTAACCTGAATCAACTTTAGCAGCAAACTTTGAAATAGAGTCTTTAATGTTTAGAATGAAACATTGACATCCAAAAGCCCTGAAAAAGGAGATAAGGGGCTTTATGCCATGAAGAACATCATAGGCAGTCTTGGAGTGTCTCTTGTTGACAAGGACTCTATTTTGAACATAACATGCAGTGTTAACTGCTTCAGCCCAGAAATACAATGGTAGGCCTGAATCAGCTAACATAGTTCTTGCTGCTTCAATCAGTGTTCTGTTCTTCCTTTTTACCACACCATTTTGTTCAGGAGTCCTGGGAACACTGAATTGTCTAATAATCCCTTTAGACAAACAGAATTCATCCAGAGTTTTGTTCCTGAACTCTGTCCCATTATCACTTCTAATGGCTTTGACAGATAGAGAATATTGTTTCTCTACTTGTAGAATGAAGAACTTGATGATTTCAGCTGCCTCATCCTTGGAGAATAAGAAGAATACCCATGTGAATCTTGAATAGTCATCAATGATGACCAAGCAGCACTTCTTCTTACCAAGGCTCATGATTTTTACAGGCCCAAATAAGTCCATATGGAGTAGTTGAAGACATGCAGTTGTTTTTTATTCTTCAATAGACTTATAGGAGGACTTATGCTGCTTTCCCTTTAAACAGGATACACAGTGTTCTTGACACTAGTATACTTTCAAAGGTAGACCTCTGACCAAACCCATTTTTGTGACTTTATTTATGGTTTTAAAGTTCACATGGCCATGTCTCCTGTGCCAGAGATCAGTCTCTGAAGTTGATGCCTTTGAGAAGAAACAGACAGTGTTGTTCAATACTTTGTCCTTTTCAATGTCCACTGCATAGACATTGCCACATCTTTTGGCTATCAACAAAGTATGATCTTCAATGATCTTCTCTATCAACTTCTGGCCTTCTGGTGATATGATCTTGCATGCTGTCTTTGTGAAAAAGGAAGAATATCCTTTATCACACATTTAAGACACACTTAGCAAGTTGTACTCAAGGTTTTCAACCAGATTGACCTTGTCAAACTGTATTTTGCCAGAGGAGACATTGCCATGTCCTAGCACATATCCCTTAGCATTGTTCGCAAAGGATACAGATCCTTCTCTTTGACTGATAAAATTGTTTATCAGATATCTACATCCTGTCATGTGCATTGAGTCTTCACTGTCCACATACCAAATGCTATTTGAGCCTCTGGAAACCCTCTGCACAAAGTAGTAAATTAGTTAGATTTAGGAACCCAAGCCAGTTTGGCTTTGGGTTTGCTCTTGAGAACATTAATAGTTTGTTCTTGACCAGGTTGAGGAATCCATGTCTTTTTGGCAATGGATTTTTCATTAAGAGCAATGATGGTATCCTTTTGAGGACTACCATCAACCTTGGTCATCAGTAGTTGTACCATGTTCATGAGATCTTTTATCTCAGTAGTTTGTGAAACTGCTGATGATGTAGGTCTAACTACTG
Organism: Ambrosia x helenae; assembly: GCA_030844895.1. Classification (NCBI taxonomy): domain Eukaryota; kingdom Viridiplantae; phylum Streptophyta; class Magnoliopsida; order Asterales; family Asteraceae; genus Ambrosia; species Ambrosia x helenae. The sequence continues at coordinate 31,218,775 of CM061224.1, read as the reverse complement.
AAGGAGAATTTTGAGAAAAAGACTTTTGTTGAGATTTTATCTTTTTCCGAGAAAAGGTGTTTACTGGTTGTTGTTTCCTGGGAGAAAAAGTTTCTTCAAAATCATTTTTGATTTGTTTTCCCACAACCAGTTGTGAAATTTTGTTGTTGTACTGAATTCCTTTACTGTATCTACAAAATTTTGTTTTGTGGTTGAACAAACCACAGATTTCACATTCTTTTGTCTTTTCTTTTAAAGACAAGTTTCTAACTGTTTTGATTGGTTTTAGGTCATCAGTAGTTTTCAGGTTCTCAACTCCTGATGTAGATGAAACTACTATTGGCTTAAAGTCAGATTTTATCAGTACTTCTGAAGAACTTTCTTTGTGAGTTTTTAAAAGTTTTCATGGAAAGATGTTCATTCTTTCTCTTCAGAAGTTTCACCTGAAACATTTTTTCTCCCATCTTCAGTAGTTTTGGGGGAAAAATCTGTTGGTGTTTCAGTGTGATTGAACCCTATACCAAACCTAACATTTGAAGCACTTTGTTTGTTTAGCAGCAGTTGGTACCCCTTACAAGATTCTACCCATTTTTCACAAGTGACCTTGGTGTCAGCAAGCTCTTTTCTGACATTTCCTAGGTCATCTATCATGATTTTAAGTTGTGCTTGGGTTTCAATAGCATTGTTAGATAATTTAGAATTTTCTTTTGTCTTTGCAGCAAGTTTTCTTTCTAAATCACATTTCATCTGAGTGAATTTTCTCTCAGAGTCATTTGCTTTTCCTTGTAAGTGCACATTGGTCTCCCTTATGAGAGCAAAAGATTCTTTACATGAAGTTGAACAAAGTTTTGTTAAAGATTCTTTTGATACCTGAGACAGGGCAGATTTTGAGGTGCAGCCCTCAAATGCCATTAAGGCAAAATTCTTTTTGCCATTGTCAGGTTCTCCCCAGTTGATGTCAAACATTTTGTTGTCTGCATCAGGATTACACTCTGTGGTGTCAAAAGGAAGAATGCTCCAGTCAACATACCCTAAGGTGAACAAGCTTTGTTGTGAGGGTTGCTGAGTCTGTGGAGGTTGTTGAGCAGCTGGAATGGGAGGGATTGATTGTTGGCTCTGCATCTGTTGAGCAAGCATCTGTACATATTGTACTTGTGGCACATATTGGATTTGTTGAGCTTGTGCCTGTACAAAATGTGCACTCCCCTGTGTTCCATTATTCCTATTATAACTAGGGTTATACAGATTTCCAGATTGAGATTGGTTGTAGCTAGAGCTTCTACACTCTCTAGCAAAGTGTCCCAACTTCTGACACTTGTGACATCTAAGTTTAGATTTGTCAAAACCAATTTTTGTAGAACTGTTAAGTCCTGGAAATTTCCTTCCTAGCCTTTTGTAAAATTTGTTTGTTTTGATACTTAACATGGCCAGTTGGTGTAAAATGTCCATTTCTTCTAAGTCATCATTGCTGAAATTTTTTAAATCATCCATGATAAAACACAAGTTATCAGCAGTTTGACTATATTTCTCCTTGTAATAACCTGAGAATGATCTTTCTGATGAGATCCCAGCAGTTATGTCAATGTGGTCAAAAGGTCCAAAATTATTTGAACAAGTAGGTGAATCTTGTCCCAATAGTGCTGTACTACCTGGTAGATAGTCATCAGCAGTTTTACCAGAACTTTGTAACTTTTTCTTTTGATCAATTTCTCTTTCAAAAGTTAGTAATCTCCCATGTAATTTTGTAAGAGTGGGGGAGCTAAAGTCTGGTGAGGATCATAGGACTATAGATTATGTTTCCCATTTTTTAGGTAAAGACCTTAAAAATCTATGAAGCATAGATACAGTTGTGTAGGTCTGACCATTTAATTTTAGCTCAGATATTAATGAGGAGAATCTTTCAAATTGTTGAGTTAAAGTTTCCCCATTTATGTGAGCAAAGGTTTCATATTGTTGAGCCAGAATTTCTCTGGTGTTGACAATCACCTCTTCAGTTCCTCCAAACGGTTCTTTGAGGCAGTTCCAAAGCTCTTTGGCACTATCACAATGTAATAGGCCAGAGTAGATTTCATTTGGGAGTGCCATTGCCAACATAGAGAAAGCTTTAGTATCAAGCTCAAGTTTTAGGAAATCATCATCTGTATAGTCTTTTGGGTCTTTTGTTATTTCTTCTTTAGTTTCAAGATTGATATTTACTGGTTTGTGAGGACCATATATCACAGATTTCCAGCAACCAGTGTTGTTCTGTGATAATGTATGTGCCATTCTCCTTTGCCAGATATTGTATTCATTTCTTACTAGCCTAGCAGGTTTATTGGTAGAACCAGTATTATGAGGATCCATTTTAAAGAGTATTGATTTGTCAAATATCTCTTAAAGTGATGGATGTTGATAAAAGTGAACTTTTAATCCTTTATTGAATATCAATAAGAGCCTGTGTCTGATTCTCAATGTGTTAGATTGATATGTGATCAGATAAACCAGTGCTCTGATACCAATTGTTGGATCAGTAATGCTCTTGATGTGTTGCTTGCTAGTGAACACTTATGTGTTTAGCAAGTTCAATCAGATTTCCACAGCGGAATGATAAGTAAAGTTACACTATCAACAGGAGTTATTACTCCCCCTGGATGTTTGAAAAACTAAAGACAAGTATTTAATGAAATGGAAAGAACAATAATAAGCTTTGAAGGATTTCTGTATTAATGGAAATCAATGTCTAAAACAGAGGGGATGGACCCATCTATTTATAGACTTTACATATACATGAACCTTGCTAAAATTAAGTCGGTAACAAGTTGCATTCTTGGAACTTGTACAAAAAGATAAAGTAATACTAAACTAATAAACTACTGAAACATAAGTCGGTTAAAAAGATTCTTGAACAAGAGCTGATGAATGACAAACTACTGATGAGTAGTTTGTCTTCAGTAGTTCTTCAGTGAACTATCTGGTTAGACTTCAGAACTTCTGATACTTCTTCTTCAGTACTTGTTGAATCCTTCTTTAGTACTTTAGTCTTCTTTCTTCAGTAGTTTCTATACTTAGGATATTTTGCAGAAGTGAATTAGACTAAGGTTTACAAAAGTGGTTTCACCAATCCTTTTTGTCCTAACAGTATGTGAGGAAACACTTTGAGTATGTTGAGTATTCAAGGTTAAGCTTTTGGATATTAATAACGCTTCTATACATACAACACACAACTTCAACCAATTCCTGCCAAAGAAACAAATATACGCGTTGAAGACTCATTGGTGTATAAAGACATGTTATATTCAAAGTTGATGACAGCTTAACAAACAAAGTAGAAGAATTCTATTCACTAGTATAAACTAAAGTTTTGTTGGATGACAGCTGTTTTTAGGACATCTTTTGACAAGTCAGCAATTGTTACAAAATAGAATAATACAAATAAGTCCTAAGTTTTGATTGTTTAAGAAGGAAAGTTTTAAATTCATTTACGCGGCATATTGCAAATTCTAAGCGAAATTCTATTGGATGACAGTTTTTTCATTTCATCTGAAGTTGAATTGGATGACAGCTGTATTGAGAACATCTGTTGACAAGTCAACAGTTGTTGTAAAACAGATCTTCCAATTATAATAATAAATAATAGAAATAAGGCCAAGTTTTGAATTTTCAAGACAGAATTTTTAAATTATGATAGGTAACCGTGTTTACGATTTTGAACATTCACAGTGTTGAGTGCCAAATAATAAGCTTTTTGATAGGTAATACAACAAAATCAGGGTTTTAAAACGCAAGAGATTGCTTAATTGATTGATTAAAAACAGTTAAACCGTAATTTTTGGTAAAAACAGTCAATAACTAGATAATTGGTACAATTGATTGTTGTAAATGATAAATCAACCATATTAGAAGATGAACAAATGAAAATTACATGTTTAGATGGTCAAAATTGGATTCTGAAAATTGGTCATATGAACAGTCAGGTTCGACCGTTTAAGAAAGGTCGAATGTGGCTTTTCTGGTCGAAGGTGACTTGTTCATAGGGTCGAATGTGGAATAAAGGTCGAATCTACATTTTTAATCAAATTTTGTCACATTCGAACCTTGTTTTCCACTTTTTAACCTTGGATTTTCCACATTCAAACCACCGAAGGGTCAAATGTGGACTTCCAAAACCCAAATTTCCATTTTGCAAATTTTTGTCCGTTTTTAATAAATTTTCATGATTCGTTTTTGCAGAATTTCAAATGGAAGAACCTCAAAAGAAAGATATTCCAGCCGGATCATCTGATAAAGTTGTTAGAAAGAAGCCCGAAGAAAATTTACCATTTGAAGAGGCTCACAATTGTTGTGCTTTTCTTGGCGATGTGAAGTAGCATACTGAATTCACTGGAATTATAGAGTTTTTGAAGCGTAGCAGAGTTGTGGATGCGATAGCCACACCTACCATTATCTATAAAGATCATCAGGTGGATTTTTGGAAGAATGCGAGGATAGACTTTTGGGATAATCAAACGGCTATAGTTAGCAATATTCAAGGGCAGATGACAATAGTGACAGAGAGTGATATTCGCAAAGCATTGACATTGAAGGATGAGACGACTGATCGAAGAAGTTTATCATGGATTGAACAAAGGAAATGCTTTCTACGAATGAAGTACAACGGACCAATCACAGATGGAGCTCTACATAAAGGAAAACTGTGCCCATAGTTTAAATACTTAGCTCATGTGATGTTGCATGTCTTTGGTTCCGTTAGTGGTGGCTATGACGTAATGAGAAAGAGCATCAGTTCATTGATGGTTACTCTTATTCTGAACAAGCCGTTTAATGTATCCGAGATGATATTGGACCATATGCTTGAACAATTAAAAGGTTTGAAGCATAAGAAGTTTCTGCTATACCCCAGGTTTCTTCAGATGATATTTGATCAGAAGTACAAGAAGCTGAGAAAAGATCTGACATAGATTTTAGTTCAAGATCATATGAGCTTGAATACTTTGATCAGAATGAAGGGTTACAAAGGGGTTTCTCAAGATGAAAGACCTCCTCTGAAGAATTTGTTTGGCATTTGATCAATCCTGATTATAAGGATCCAGGTGTTGATAAGGCTAGAAATGCGAATAGTGAATCTGATAACGATGATCCTTTGTTTCACGTCAATCCGGAAGCAAAGAGAAAGCGAAAAGTGGTGAATGTTGGTGCTAAGAGTGGGAAAGGAAAGGGTAAGGAAAAGGAGGATGAGGCTGAACCTCCAAAGAAAACATCAAGAAGACAGAAGAGTATGGCTAAGAAAGGTACAAGGTTAGTTGATGAAGAGTTTGCCGATTCTGAGGAGACTCAAGAAGATGAAAGATGGGATTTTGCTGACGAGACTGTTAAACAAACCAAGCCCAAGGCCACTGTGGCTGATGAGTCTAAGAGTCTCAACAAGACTTTAGAAGAACAAAGATTGAAGTGTCCGATTGTGATGGGCAATATAGATCTGAGTCTTGGTATAGCTGCATGTGATTTTAGTGGATCACTGATGGTTGGTGAAAAGCAAAAGCAGCCTATGTACAAAAAGACATCAAAGGCAGATGAGATAGAAAAACGAAAGAAGAAGGGAGCAAAAGAAGCTGAAATCTTGATTGCAGGAAAGAAAGTTCCTGATGTATCTAGCTCTAAATCTGCTTCTCCCGTAACATCCCCAGCAGCAAAGAAACAGAAGAAATCTGCTGTTGAGAAATCTTATAAGCCAACAGAAGACTTTAATGAGGCTATAGAAAGAGTCTTGAACAAGTTTAAGAAAAAGATTCCTGTTGCTAAGGCTTCAACACCACAGGTTACTGTATCAAGTGATGTGATGAATACAGTGAACCAGAAGTTTGCAGATATGATGAAAATAATCAACCAGCAACACCAAGAGATTGAACAGTTGAGGAATAATGATAAGAAAATGTTGGATATTGTTGAATCTTCATAAGAAAGTCAGGAAGAGTTAGAAGCAAAGATTAAACAACTTCAGGATGAAAATCAGAAGTTGTTAACGCATGAACAGAGAAATACTCGAAGATATATCACTATGAGGCTTGAAAACAAGATGTTGAGAACGAACAATAAGAGCATGAAAAAGCTCATAGATGATTTGTATTCGAAAGCTCCACAACTGAAAGCTGGAGAGGAAGACAAAGAACCTGAAGAAGAACAGGTTGATTTCGAACCATCTGAGTCTGAAGAAGAAGAAGAAGATGATGATGAGGAATTGGAACAGGATGTCGGTGATGCTCTTGAGAAGAAAGATTGAGATGATAAAGATGGTTCTGGAGATGATTCTGGAGATAACAGTTCTGCAGATGATGATGATGATGACGATGATGATGATACTAATAAGTATAAGTATGAAAAGAGAGATGCAAGTAAAGATGCAGGAGAATCAAGTTCGAAAGCTCCTGGTGGTAACACTGATGATGATAATATTTTCTGGAATGAAAAGATCAGATCTATATTTGATGAAGACAAAAAGTTATATCGTCATATGTTGACAAAGAAAGTCTGGACGATAGATCTTACAGGGAAGTTTCCAAAAATATTTGAATCGGATGATATGAGATTTGAGCTTGAGTATAACGATCCTGATCTTGAAGATGGTGAAGTTTCTGTAGCAATTTCTAAAGAAATACTTGAAGGATTGGCTAGATAAGTTGGTAAATCTCTTGAAGAGTTGATGAGTGAGAATCAGATTCCGAACATTCCTGAGAAAGAAGTAGGAAATCACTCTAATGATAGAGATACACCAGTCTTTGAAGATGTTGAGATGGAGGATATTACCAGTGAGGAATATCCAGAGTATTTCAAAGACAAACAGGATTCTGCATTTCCTGAATTTTCTAAAGAAATGTTAAGCCAGGCTGAGAAACTTGCACGTGAAAAGAGTAAGACATTCGTTGATAAAGTCTTCAAGAACTCAGAAAGTCAGAAACCGAATGTTGAACAATCTGACGATCTGAAAAGCTTGTTGAGGAAATTGAAATAAAAAGAAGGCAACCGACCGAAGACTGAAATTCAGGGAGGCTTTTATAAATTTCACAACGAATTGTTCAAAGGAAGAGCTCTCGGGTGGAAATACCTAAGACAGCTAAGGTGTGTTGCAGTGAAGTGGGAGAAGGGGATTCTGTATTTCAACAGATTCCATGACATCAAAACACTACCTTACTGGGCTGTACGCGATGTCTGCCGACATACTTTATCAGGTGCAACTGTGAACAATGATGCAGTTGGCTACTTTGCAGATCGCATGGCTAGAGAGAGCAGAACGAAATGGGACGTGTTCACCCCACAGTATCCTAAAAGGATTGTTCATAAGAAGATCAAAGATCAGATTACGGGGTTGAACAAGGTGACTTTGAAGTATAAACCACCGACCGTACTGAAACAAATTCCTTTGATGCCTATTCCACAACATTTTTCAAAAGATTTCATGTGGTGGTACTACGACTGGAAGACAGCTGAAGCTGTTATCTTACTGAAAGATGGGAGAGACAAATTCAAGAAGATACATATTTTTGATCCGATGTGGTTGTTAAATTGCTCTCACGAAGACATTATTATGTTGTATTACAACCCAATCTACTGTGAAGAGAAGGATAGCGAACAAGCTCTGAAATACCAACGGGTGGTATGCTTGTGTTTCGCTTGGGATGTTAATGCGGGATGTGACTATGACAAGAAGCTAGGAAAGTTTGTGAAGATCACGAAAGAAAAGAAGAAACAAAAACAAACTTTTGAACCAGTCATGACCAAAGAGCAGAAAACGTTATTACGCATCAAGTTGATGAATAAACGGATGGACGAAGAGCGAAGGCAATCCAAGCAATAGTCGAGGGGGAGTTTGTTGATACACGTTTTGCGACTAGTGCTATTGGATTGCACATTCTATAATGCTTTGCTGACTTCGAAGGGTCGAAAGTGGACATAAGAGGGTCGAAGGTGACTGAAATCGGTCGAAGGTGGAGTATACAGGTCGAAGGAAGATTTTTGTAGGGCTATGTGTTGATTCGCCCATATAAAGGGGCGAACCTGCACATTCGACCCTTACGGGGGGCGAATGTGTAGGCCTATATAAGCTGAAAATTAGATTTTAATGTTAACTTTTGTCATTTATTTCCCTCTTTCAACCTGTGTTTCTCCCTAGGGTTCTAGTTGAGTCTGAATCGTTATTATTTCATTGTAAACAAGGTTTTGTAAGCTTAATTAATTGTGTTTATGAATGAAATGGAGTTTAAAAGGTGATTTTCGTGTTTTGTTCATATTATTATCATTTCGTAACTGATTTAGGGATTCCGCACCTAAATTGGTAGACTTGTTTGATCAAACTACTTGTTTTTTCACAAAATGATCCTCCAATAAAGTGGTATTAGAGCTTAGAAGGATCAAACAACTACGAATTGATAGTATTTGAGCTGATTTGGAACCAAATTTGATAAACAATATTTTGTTTCAAAGAACAATGGTTTTTGATGAAAATTGATTGATTCGGACTAGTTTTCATGGATAAAATCTAGAATTCTCTTTATTAAACTTGTTCCAAATCAATTCAAATACTATCAATTCGTAGTTGTTTGATCCTTCTAAGCTCTGATACCACTTTGTTGGAGGATCGTTTTGTTCAAAACAAGTAGTTTGATCAAACAAGACTACCAATTTAGGCGCGGAATCCCTAAATCAGTTACGAAATGATAATAATACGAACAAAACACGCAAATCACCTTTTAAACTCCATTTCATTAATAAGCACAATTGATTAAGCTTACAAAACCTTGTTTACAATGAAATAATAACGATTCAGACTTAACTAGAACCCTAGGGAGAAACACAGGTCGAAAGAGGGAAACAAATGACAAAAGTTAACATTAAAATCTAATTTTCAGCTTATATTGGCCTACACATTCGCCCCCCGTAAGGTTCGAATGTGCAGGTTTGCCCCTTTATATGGGCGAATTAGCACATTGCCCTACAAAAATCTTCCTTCGACCTGTATACTCCACCTTCGACCGGTTTCAGTCACCTTCGACCTTCTTATGTCCACTTTCGACCCTTCGAAGTCAGCAAAACATTATAGAATATGCAATCCAATAGCACTAGTCACAAAACGTGTATCAATAGGAAATATTTTTATTGTTATTATTATTAATTAATTAATTAATTGATTGATTTATATAAGATATAACATTGTATCATTATAATTAATTATTAATTAATTAAGCCTTAAGTTTTGAATTTTGAAGAGGGAAAATTTTGGTTTTTTAAGAAGAAAGTTTTAAATTATCATGGGGAAGCGTGTTTATCAATTTTGAACATTAACATTGTTGAGTGGCAAATATTGACCGTTTTGAGAGCAAATATTGTTATTGTTATTATTATTAATTAATTTATTCATAAACACATAGCATTGTATCATTATATATACTTGGTTGTATTGATCAATAATATTCAAATCGGTTTGTTATTTTCTAAACATTTTGTATGTAGCATCATTTCATTTTCATAAATAAATAACTTTAAATTAATAAATATTTATAAAACATCTTTAATAAATAAGCTCTAACTTTTGAATTTTTAAGAGGGAAAGTTTAAATTATCATAAGGAAGCATGTTTGCGAATTTAGAACATTAACAATGTTTAGTGGCAAATAATTACAGTTTTGAGAAAAAATAATGTTATTGTTACTATTATTAATTAATTGATTCATATAAGATATAACATTTTATCATTATATATATTTGGTTGTATTTATCAATAACACCTAAATTGAGAAGGTATCCTATAAGAACCCTGTTCAAAATTAGTTTTTTTATATCTAAAGATTTTGTATGTAGCATCGTTACATTTTGATAAATAAATAACATTAATAAATATTTTAAAAGCATGTTTAATAAATAAGCTCTAAGTTTTGAATTTTTAAGAGCGACAGTTTTAAATTATCATAGGGAAATGTGTTTACGAATTTGAACACTAACAGGGTCGAGTTGAAAATGATAATAGTTTTGAGAGCAAATATTGTTATTGTTATTATTATTAATTAATTAATTAATTCATCAACGTGGCATATTGCAAATTCTAAGTGAAATTCTACTGGCTGACAATTTTTTCATTACATCTGAAATTCTTTTTGATGACAGCTGTTTTGTGAACATCTGTTCACAAGTCAACAGTTATTGTAAAACAGATCATCCAATTATAATAATAAATAATACAAATAAGCCCTAATTGTGAATGCTTAAGTGGGAAAGTTTTAAGTTATGATAGGGAATCATGTTTACGATTTTGAACATTAACAGTGTTGAGTACAAAATAATAAGTGTTATGAGAGCAAATATTGTTATTGTTATTATTATTAATTAATTAATTGATTTATATAAGATATAAGATTTTATCATTATTTATATTTGGTTGTATTGATCAATAACATTCAAATTGATAACCTATCTTATGATATGCCTGTTCAAAATCAGTTTGTTATTTCTAAAGAATTTATATGTAGCATCATTTTATTTTGATAAATAAATAATCTTAATAAATATTTTAAAACCATCTTTAATAAATAAGCCCTTAGTTTTGAATTTTTAAGAGGGAAAGTTTTAAATTATCATAGGGAAGCATGTTTACGAATTTGAACATTAACAAGGTTGAGTTGCAAATAATAATCGTTGTCCGAGCAAATATTCTTATTGTTATTACTATTAATTAATTAATTCATTTGTGTGGCATATTGCAAATTCTAAGTGAAATTCTATTGGATGACAATTTTTTCGTTACATAGGAAATTCTTTTCTATGACTGCTGTTTCAGAACATTTGTTGAGTACTTAACAGTTGTTGTAAAACAGATCTTCGAATTATAATGATAAATAAATAATAAATATAAGCCCCAAATACTGTTATTTTTTATTATTAATTAATTTATTTATTTATGCGGCACATTGTAAATTCTATTGGAAAATTGTATTGCATGACAGTTTTTTCATTATATCTGAATATCCGAAGTTGTATTAGATGACTGTGTTTTTTGGAAGATATGTTGACAAGTCAACATTTTTTTTTTAAAACAGATATTTCGATTAATAAATTATAAAATCACTTGTAAAATACATAAAAGTTTGTTTGTTCTATAAATATTGTAGTGTTGGTTAAATGGAACTTCCTGTTAATATTAATAATGTCACACCCTCAAATTTGCACTGCGGAGTTTATACCTCGAGGCGCATGACATACCAGGATCCCATAGCCATAAGTCATATGAACGAACTCTAAATGCCCAAACCATTTAGTTCGTTTTGAAAAATCAAGTTTAGTTAAGCTGCGGAAGCGTAAACCAAGTTTAAATCTTTTTAAAACCATGCGCAAAACAACACGCCCAAATTAAAACCATATGAAAGAAAATGTAAAAGCATAATTGGTAATTTAGGTGTATGCCCAAGACCCCAAATGCAGTGAAGTGTGCAGTGCTTTCTAATCGTGGCACCGGAAGCTAACTACCTGCAAAAGCATTTATATCGTGGGTCAACAAACAATGTTGGTGAGTTCACAAAGTAAAGAAAGTGAGTAAGTAAATGCGCTGGTTTCTTAAACCACGTAACCAAATAAAAGTGTAAGTAATTGAGTTGGTTCCATAAACCGTGTAACCACTAGTTCATCGCATGCCAAGGGTAGCTAACCCATTCATGATAACTAACACCGATATACGGAACTGCTAATGTACGTGTTGTCACAAATGTGAGCAGTGTGCCTTGCATCATTGCCTATCAACAATGATAATCTGTTAAGTTATAGTTCACTCCTGCACACCCCCGAGCCGGTGTGAGGTTTGTCAGACCTAATAGCGCTATCAACTAATAACCCGCTTGCCATAACCCGACAACTCATTCGGTATGTGAAGGACTTACAGTGATAGTGTTGGTTTAGTTCATCAAGGACACAGTTTGTGAACTAGCAAAAACCCGACCCACACAAGGAGTCATAGCACCCCAAACCCGGGATGTGAAAGTAGTCCCAAACTGGACTAGAAAAGGTTAAGTAAGTTGTCTCAAACCCGAGACACATGCTTTTGAGAAAAGAGTAGTGAAACTCACCTTAGTAAGCAAGCAATTAATCCAAACCTCCAAAGTAGGGTGCCCTACCGACTCCCTATTACAAATGTCGCTAAGTGAGTATATGTGCATAACCAATACACCATATAACCCGTTTGTCCAATACATTGAAAAGTTCAAAACCGTGTATGTGACACCTAATGATCCTACATGCAAAAGAAATGGGCAGAACTGGTTATGTTATACCACCCAAACCGGTTTATTTAATAAAAGTAGATTATTTTTTTTAATAGTATGGTTTTGGCAACCATATTAACTAAATAATTTTAAGTTTCATGAACCAACGATTTTGGTCGATCCTAACCATTTTGACATACCAAGAAATTATCATTTATCAGTTTGACCCGTCACCTAACCCGACCAAAGTTTCCCATTTTACAAATTGTCTATATTAGATAAAACATGTTGGTACGCAACCCAAACCACACAAGAATTTTGCATTTTGACCTACTACCCAACCCGCATATAGCGTTAACTATGTGATTCCATTAATTAGGTTTCATGCAAATGAAGAACCAAAAATTGAAAACATTGTCGCCTAAAGAATGGGAAACTACCCTATCCTTTAATCATTTTAGCACAAATAGTAAGTAATTGGAAGCCTAAATATCAACATTTTGATATAATACAAATTATTTAAAAAGAAACATTTTATATCATAAACCTTTATAGAATGATTTTTAGTGTTGTTCATTGTTTATTACCTTAACTTGCGCTTGTATCTCTTCACACTTTGGGTATACATTAAGCATATGATTTCCTCTAACATAGTCACAAGTTTTGAACTCATATTTGACTGCACATTCTCGATCTAGCGGCTGATTCTCAATTAGATTGATTTTCTCTTCTTTCTCTTCTTTCTCTTCAACTATTTCATCCTGTTTTATGACAGTTGCATTACTTAATTATCTTGAATCTTGCATTTAATGTGTGTATATCATCTAATAACATCTAGTGGTACCTAGGGGTGTAAATGACACGTAGTGGCTCGAGAGCTACTCGGGATTGGCTCGGTAAAAAGATCAAGCGAGCCGAGCCTTAACGAGCTCGATCCTTATATACAAAGGTCGTTTAGGCTCGCGAGCCTAAACGAGCCCAAACAAAAAGTTATATTATTTTTTTTGTATGCGATTTTGTCCTTTGAGCATGTTTTATTTTAATTAATAATGTTAGTGAGACGAGCTTTTGCTCGTTTAAGCTATTGAGGCAAGCTCGAGCCAAACTGTAGGTGAGATCTTCATCGATTTCGAATAATCGCTAGAGAGGGAGAAAAGGGGGCGGATAAGGATTTTGAAATGTGACTGCTGAATCTTGAAACCCTAATTAGATAATCAGATGTGTATCCCATGTGTTTTTTTTCGCATAATAGGTTGTACGCATCATCCCGTGTGTTTTTTTTTGCATAACAGGTTGTACATGATGCATTATGCATTGTACATAATGCCTTAACTGTTGTACCTTCTTAAAAATATGCAAAATGACCAAAAGTGCCCTTCATATATGCATATTAATATAGTATATATATATATATATAATATAACTAATTAATCTATAAATTATTTTATAATTGGTCTACGACACCCGGTCCTACTAGAGTTGGTTACGGACCCGGTCTCGCAAAGCGCGTAACAATTAATTCATACTAACTCCAAATAATTTCACATATACCCATAATTGCAAATAATATCCAACGAGTTATTCTACAATTATTTGTTCTATTGTTTCACCAACGTTCAGGGTTCAAGACTCGTGCATACAGTTGTTCACCTATAACCGTGTATCGTGTGACTCATTTAACTAACCCTAGTCAAGTGCAATGCATGAATTGTCGTGTAAGTAAACTAGATTTAGGTTAAACTATTAACCCGAAAATGCAAGGTGGCACATCATCCCCAAGTTGAAAAGAATTTCGTCCCGAAATTCAGTAAGTAAACAACAAAGCCAGTGTAACAATGTGTGCTTGGTTCCCGGATGTCACATCATCCCCAAGTTGAAAGGAATTTCGCTCTGCAATTCACTTTGAGAGAGCTGCTTTACGTTTAGCGTTTGATCTATGCACAAGTTCAGGTTCAGTAAAGAGATGTGGGTATTTGAGCCGCATTTGATCCCTGCGTTCCCACGTGTATTCCGGTCCTAGACGGGAATTCCATCGTACCTTAACAATAGGTATGGTGATCTGTCTGAGTTTCTTGACGCCCTGCTTAAGAATCTTCACTGGTTCTTCCACGAACTGTAGCTGGTTGTCAACCCGGATCTCCTCTAGTGGCACTACCAGTGTTGTATCAGATAGACATTTGTTTAGATTCGATACGTGTAATACATCGTGTGTCCCATTGAGTTTATTAGGCAGGTTTAACCTGTAAGTTACTGGACCAATCCTTTCGACAATCTCGAATGGTCCGACATACCGCGAGTTCAAATTTCCCCATTTCCCGAAGCGTATGATACCTTCCCAAGGTGATACCCTTAATATTACTTTGTCCCCAATCTGGAACTCCAAAGTTTTCCTACGCTTATCAGCGTAGCTTTTCTGTCGATCACGAGAAGCAGCTATCCGGTTTCTGATTTGCACTATCTTCTCAGAAGTATCGTGCACAAGTTCGGGACCTGTCAGCTGGCTATCCCCAACTTCAGTCCAGTAGATGGGAGACCTACACTTGCGTCCATAAAGTACCTCAAAAGGCGCACACTGAATCAAAGTGTGGTAACTGTTGTTATACGAGAATTCAATCAAAGGCAAGTGCTTATCCCAACTGTTGCCAAAATCCACCACGCACGCTCGTAGCAGATCTTCCAATGTTTGGATGGTATGTTCACTTTGACCATCCGTCTGTGGGTGATAGGCTGTGCTCATATCTATGTGAGTCCCCAAAGCGTTTTGGAGAGTAGTCCAAAAATGAGAAGTGAATCGCGCATCACGATCAGATATTATGGAAGTTGGCACCCTATGCCTTGAGACTACCTCCTTGATATAGAGATTAGCTAGTTTCTCCAACGAGTCCGTTTCCTTTATTGCCAGAAAGTGTGTCGATTTGGTTAAACGATCCATGATAACCCAAATCATGTTATGGCCCGTTGGCATTCTAGGAAGCTTTGTGAAAAAATCCATAGAAATCCCGTCCCATTTCCACATAGGGATTTTTGGTTGCTGGAGTAGGCCTGAAGGTTTCTGATATTCAATCTTAACCTTCGCGCAAGTCAAGCATTTATTAACATAAGTGGCTATTTCAGCTTTCATGTTTGGCCACCAGTAAAGAGTTTTAAGATCTTGGTACAACTTGTCCGAACCAGGATGTACCGAATATCGAGAGGTGTGAGCTTCATCGAGCACCAGTTGTCTGAGATCCCCAAAACGTGGTATCCAGACTCGATTCATAAAGTATCGAAGACCATCTATCTTTAGTTCCAAGTGCTTATCAGCACCATGTAATGTTTCAAGCCCGATATTTTCTTCTTTCAAGGCCTCGCCCTGGGCTTCACGTATCTTATCAGGAAGATTAGAATGAATTGTAAGTTGTAAGGCTCGCACCCGTTTAGGTTTCGTTTCCTTACGACTGAGGGCATCAGCTACTACGTTAGCTTTCCCTGGATGATACTTGATGGCAAAGTCATAATCATTCAGAAGCTCGACCCATCGGCGATGTCGCATGTTTAGCTCCTTCTGATCGAATATGTGTTGGAGGCACTTGTGGTCAGTGTAGATCGTACACTTCGTCCCATAGAGATAATGCCTCCAAATTTTTAGAGCAAAAACCACTGCTCCTAGTTCCAAGTCATGGGTGGTGTAATTCTTCTCATGAACCTTTAATTGACTTGAGGCATAGGCGATCACCTTATCACGCTGCATCAGCACACACCTTAACCCTTGAATAGACGCATCACAGTACACCACGAAGTCCTCTGTACCCTCAGGTAATGATAGTATAGGTGCACTGCAAAATTTTGCCTTTAATAATTGAAAAGCAGATTCTTGGGCATCTCCCCACTTGTAAGTAATAACCTTCTGTTTCAAAGCAGTCAGGGGTTGAGCGATCTTAGAGAATCCCTCAATGAATCTGCGATAGTATCATGTAAGACCAAGAAACTGGCGCACCTCTGTAGGAGTCTTAGGAGCCTCCCACTTTTTAATAGCGTCAATTTTGGCGGGATCGACATGTATTCCTGCCTCGTTAACCACGTGTCCTAGAAATTGGACTTCTCGTATCCAGAAGTCACATTTAGAGAATTTCGCATACAACTGCTCCTTTCTCAAGAGTTCCAAGATCAGCTGCAGGTGTTGCTTATGCTCTTCCCTGCTCTTGGAATAAATCAATATGTCATCTATGAACACTATGAGGAATTTGTCCAAATAAGGCTTACACACGCGGTTCATAAGATCCATGAACACAGCCGGTGCATTGGTTAGCCCAAATGGCATTACCAAAAACTCATAATGTCCATAACGAGTTCGAAAGGTTGTCTTCACCACATCCTCCTCTCGGACACTCAGTTGATGGTATCTTGGCCTCAAGTCAATCTTAGAATAGAAACTTGACCCTTGTAGATGGTCGAATAAGTCATCAATACGAGGCAACGGATAGCGGTTCTTAACTGTCACCTTGTTCAATTCCCGATAATCAATACACATGCGGTAACTCCCATCCTTCTTCTTAACAAACAAGACTCGAGATCCCCAAGGTGAAGAACTAGGCCTAATGAAACCCTTATCCAATAGCTCTTGGAGTTGGGTAGATAGTTCTTGAAGTTCGCCTGGTGCTAGGCGGTATGGTGCACGTGCAAATGGGGCCGCTACAGGTACAAGATCTATTTGAAACTCCACCTGCCGAACAAGTGGAAGTCCAGGTAGTTCCTCTGGGAATACATCTGGGAAGTCTCGGACTACTGGGATGTCCTCAATCTTTGTTTCAGTTTCAGCTCAAGTTCTGGGCTTTCATGAAGGAGATGATGCCCACCATGGCACCACCATGATCACCCTGAATAGATAATAGTTCCCCACTAGGGAGAGGGATACAGACAACCTTCTCCTAACAGAGAATTTCAGCGTGTTGCTTAGACAACCAGTCCATGCCAACCACGAGATCAAAGCATCCTAGGGTGATAGGCAGAAGATCGATGGCAAATAATTGCCCATCTTGCTCGAGCTTACAGTCACGATGGATGTGGGTTACCTCAACAGGTTTACCATCAGCTAACTCTATAGTGTACGGGGTATCAAGTAGAGTAGGAACCATCCCTAATTGTTTGCTAAGCTTCGATGACACAAAACTATAGTCCGCATCAGTATCATATAAAATAGAAGCGAGAGTGTCGTTTAAGGAACACGTACCCATCACGACATTGTTATCAGTCCTAGCTTCCCCAGGGCCGATCACAAATGCTCTTCCACACGCCCCATTGTTGTTGTTGCCGTTGTTGTTGTTGTTGTTGAAGGACTTGTACCTCACGATATCCCACGTTCTCTTGCTATCACCAAAAGTAGAAGAAGAAGCACCATGCTTCGGAAAAATACCATGCTAAACAGCCTCGTCAGTGATTTTGCGAGCCAGGTGAAAGATTTGTTAGATTCCGGGTAGGTGAGCTGCAGTGGCCATGTCACGAATCTGAGGGACCCACCCTTTTGGTATGAAGCTCGATCCGTTTGTAAGGTAGGTTAAATAGATTTGAGCATATAGTAGCTAACTCCTGTAGCTTGGTAGTGTAGGCGTCGATCTCAGACCCAACCGTCTTTAGATAACAAATTTCTAGATTTCATCATAGGGTGTTACATTCTCCACCCAATTATCCGTAACTCATCGAGTGTGCATGTAGCATACCTTACCCCATCCTGCCTGGGGCAAATGCACATGGCAAGAACCTATATTATCGAAGAAATCAAACAGTCTCCTTAGTCCTGTTGGAATTATTGAGGCTTACAACCCATAAAAGCCTTGAGAATACGCTAACGAGTTATTGTTGTGGCATCTGCGTTCAAGGAATAAGGAAGCTCAAATGTGGAAGTTAGGAGAAATGAATGATTTAGCAAAATGGATCTTTACTAGCTTGGAAAGTTGCGGGGGCCTCAACCACCCTATCGTTGATCATAAGAACTCAGTCTTATCTAAGTTAACAAAGGGAAAGGAAAGAAAAGACAGGTAAGAAAAGGTAAGAGCCAATTGTCGCCACACTCTGTCTAGATAGTAGAGCCTTCATCCCCACTTTCCATGTGCTCGTCGTGCTCAGGTTCTCCTTCCGTCCGTTATTCGTCCTCTTTCTCAGTGTCAGTGTTATATGGATCTCATCACGTACAGTCTCCTTCTCCAGTCCTATGTAAGCCAGCTTAGTGGTAAGCTGCTCCACTCGTTCCTCCAATCGTGGCTATCCGTCATTGGTAGGTTTCGTCTTCCCTTGAGATGTTGCACTACGTCGCAGGCTTTACATAACTCCCCAAGAGTGTCTGTAACAAGCCCCAATCTAATGTGTTCCCATGAATCTACCCTATACATATGAGAAATAGGGATATGCATGCCATACAATCGCTCGCTCGTACTGGGCGTAAATGTACTAGAGTAAGAATAAAATTCTATATAAGTAACTTAGTCTCGTCTGAGTTTCAAATAAGAGTAAGAAAGGTCAAATAACAAGGAACAGAAACTAATGGTTTCCTTGCCCAGTGAAAAAAAAAATAGGTCTCAGTATTTGACTTTCTTCGAATTTGATTCGGTTTGACGGTACCACGTCATGCGCATCGTGCAGCTTCCTGTGTACGTGCGCCACAATGCTCGCAAGGGCTCTCTCCCTTGTACTATTGTTGTTTCCTCATCCATGGGGTTTGTTAGGATACTAATCCCAGTAATGTGCCACCTGGTGTAACCTTGGGTTCCCACCAGTGACGTTTTCAGAATTAGGTCTAGAACTAGAAGATAACATATCTCCCAAAACCATGTGTTGTAGATATATGTAGCTAAAAGGTAGTTGTGAACTTAAGTTGTGAGTGTACTTATGCCATGATGATTATAGACTAGACTCAACATGCAGTCCTAGTTCACTATAACCAATGGCTCTGATACCAATCTGTCACACCCTCAAATTTCCACAGCGGAGTTTATACCTCGAGGCGCATGACATACCAGGATCCCATAGCCATAAGTCATATGAACGAACTCTAAATGCCCAAACCATTTAGTTCGTTTTGAAAAATCAAGTTTAGTTAAGCTGCGGAAGCGTAAAACAAGTTTAAACCTTTTTAAAACCATGCGCAAAACAACGCGCCCAAATTAAAACCATATGAAAGAAAATGTAAAAGCATAATATGTAATTTAGGTGTATGCCCAAGACCCCAAATGCAGTGAAGTGTGCAGTGCTTTCTAATCGTGGAACCGGAAGCTAACTACCTGCAAAAGCATGTATATCGTGGGTCAACAAACAATGTTGGTGAGTTCACAAAGTAAAGAAAGTGAGTAAGTAAATGCACTGGTTTCTTAACCACGTAACCTAATAAAAGTGTAAGTAATTGAGTTGGTTCCAAAAACCGTGTAACCACTAGTTCATCGCATGCCAAGGGTAGCTAACCCATTCATGATAACTAACACCGATATACGGAACTGCTAATGTACGTGTTGTCACAAATGTGAGCAGTGTGCCTTGCATCATTGCCTATCAACAATGATAATCTGTTAAGTTATAGTTCACTCCTGCACTCCCCCGATCCGGTGTGAGGTTTGTCAGACCTAATAGCGCTATCAACTAATAACCCGCTTGCCATAACCCGGCAACTCATTCGGTATGTGAAGGACTTACAGTGATAGTGTTGGTTTAGTTCATCAAGGACACAGTTTGCAAACTAGCAAAAACCCGACCCACACAAGGAGTCATAGCACCCTAAACCCGGGATGTGAAAGTAGTCCCAAACCGGACTAGAAAAGGTTAAGTAAGTTGTCTCAAACCCAAGATGCATGCTTTTGAGAAAAGAGTAGTGAAACTCACCTTAGAATGCAAGCAATTAATCCAAACCTCCAAAGTAGGGTGCGCTACCGACTCGCTATTACAAATGTCGCTAAGTGAGTATATGTGCATATCCAATACACCATATAACCTGTTTGTCCAATACATTTAAAAGTTCAAAACCGTGTATGTGACACCTAATGATCCTACATGCACAAGTAAGTCCTATGAACCCGTTGGTGAACATATTGATTATCGTCAGTTTTATACCTCATTGATGGGTTGGTTAAAAGATGTGTATAAATGTGTCTATAAATGAGTTTTAAGGAATGTTAAGTTGTCGAATGGTGTTGCTTTGATATTATTATGTCGTTTCATGATTCGATGACTAAAGGAAGCAAAAATGACGTTTTGGAGTTGCTCGGGCGAGATACGAAAGCATTAACAAGCTGGAAAATCAAAATCCGAGGCTGAAGAAGGTTCTGGCGTAGGCCCGGTTCTCCCTCAAGGATAAGGCAAAGACTTGGTTTCTTACATTGCCCGCACACAACATCTATACTTGGGGAGAGATGCAACAGGTGTTTTTGGATGAGTACTTCCCTAGTTTTAAGACGGAAGGGGCACGATTAGAGATTCGTTCCTTTCAACAGTTACAAGGGGAACCACTTCATGAAGCCTTCACTCGTTTTAAGGAATTAATTCGGAAATGCCCACACCACAACATTGAATTATGGGAATTGGTTAACAGCTTTGTGAACGGGTTGAGTAAGGAGGAAAGAAAGTACTTAAAGTCTACTAGCAACGGGACTTTATTATCTAACCCGGAGCAAGAAGACTGGGATTTTTTGGAAAGAATGAGCAAGAACTCTAAAGCTGAAGAATCCGCAGATAGAAGAACCAAACACCCTATTTCAAGGTTTGCTTCAGATGTAGATGCTAATGCCAAAGATCGAATTGCTACTTTGGAAAGAGAATTGGCCCGTATGAAGAAGAGAGAAGTTGCAGCGGGACCATATACAGTATGTGGAGTATGTGAAGAGATGGGACATAAGACTGATGAATGCCCGGAAAATTCGGTTCAAGAAACTGCTGGTTTGAATCAAGTGTATGGAAGGGAGAAGAAATATGACATGAACTCCAATACTTATCATCCAGGTTTAAGGAACCATCCTAATTTCAGGTATGGTAATGCTTCAAATCGGATGAATCCGAATTTTCAAGCAAACACACAAGGGGGTAACCAAGGTGGATCATATCAGAACCGCCAAGGTAACGATAATCAAGGTGGTGGTTATCAAAGAAACTATAATCTAGGTGGTAATTATCAAAGAGGGTATAATCAAGGTGGTTCATCAAGCAATCAAGGTGGAGGTGATGAATCTTTGAGTTTAAAGATGGATGCCTTAATGAACATGATGAAAGAGAACAACAAGGCAAATGAGGTGAGAGACAAGTCTCACGAGGCTCTAGCAAAACAAGTGGGACAACTTGCAGAAGAGATGGCTCAATGGAGAGGAATCATGGGGAGACTTCCTAGTGATACTACTATCAACCCACAACATCAAGGATCAAGCTCGAAGAACAATCACAATGCCCCCATTAATAAGGTAACTGTTCTTCGTAGTGGTAAGATTGTTGATAATAAAGTTGATAATAAAATTGAGCCACCATCACCCCAATTTGTTGAAGGGGTGGTGGAAGATGTGAGCGATGAGAGCGAAGGTGAAGAGGAAACGGGTAAAAATAAAAATGAATTTTTTTCTAAAATACTAAAACCCGTTGAGAGCAAACAAGCTCTAAAGGCTAAGGAAAAGGGTATGGAGGGTAATACCATTCCTTATCTCGATGCATTGTTGGAGCCATCTAAAAAAGTGGTTAAAAGGGGTCCACAACAAGAAGAGTTGTGGGAAATTTTTAAACAAGTAAAAATTAATTTACCACTTTTAGATGCAATCAAACAAGTTCCTTCTTATGCAAAGTATTTAAAAGATTTGTGTACCCAGTGGGATGGTTACTGATGTGATAGTAAAAGTTGAAGATTTTTATTATCCGGTGGACTTTCTGGTACTTGATTATGTTTCCATGGACCTAACCAAACAACCAACGGTTATACTAGGACGACCATTTTTGGCCACAGCCAATGCCCAAATTAACTGCAAAACGGGCACGCTTGACATGACCTTTGGTAATCGTAGGTTTAGGTTAAATGTTTTTTCAAATGGGACTAACCCTCTAGTCAATGATGAATGCTATATGGCGGACATTGTTGACGAGTGTATACCTCTATACGACACCGTTGTAGATGAGGAAAACATAATAGAGGAGTGTTTTATGTTTAACAGGTTACAGATGGAGATATTGAAGAGCATGGAGGAGGAGGAAAAGACTCAAGAAGCGATGGCGGTACAGGAAGGAAGACCACCATGGACTCATCAAGTGGAGAGTCTTCCCGATCACATTGATACGAAATTGAAGTCGTCTTTAGTTGATCCACCACAAGTGGAACTGAAGGAGTTGCCTAAGCATTTAAAATATGCTTATGTTGGTGAAGGCAACACGCTCCCGGTAATCATTGCTTCAAACTTGACCGGAGAGCAAGAAGAGAAATTGATGAAGGTGTTGGTGACCCATAGGGCTGCTATTGGGTGGACTGTGGCGGATTTGAAAGGTATTAGTCCGTCAATTGTGATGCACAAAATCATCATAGATGAGAAGGTGATTCCCGCGAGAGATTCTCAAAGAAGGTTAAACCCTAACTTGCGGGAGGTTTTGAAAAAGGAGGTGCTAAAATGGTTAGATGTGGGTGTCATTTACCCCATCTCGGATAGCCAATGGGTTAGTCCAACTCAAACTGTTCCAAAGAAGGCAGGTATTCAAGTCGTGAAAAACGACTCAGGTGAGGAGGTAGCTACTCGGGCGGTAACCGGGTGGCGTATTTGTATTGACTATAGGAAGTTAAATGCTGCAACTTCTAAAGATCATTTTCCTTTACCTTTCATCGACCAAATAGTAGAAAAATTAGCCGGACAAAAATTTTATTGTTTCTTGGATGGGTATTCGGGTTACAATCAAATTGCTATTCATCCCGAGGATCAACAAAAGACAACCTTTACTTGCCCATATGGCACTTTCGCATTTAGGCGAATGCCATTTGGTCTTTGTAATGCCCCCGCCACCTTTCAAAGGTGTATGATGAGTATCTTTTTAGATATGGTGGGGGAGTCTGTGGAAATCTTCATGGATGACTTTTCTATTTTTGGGTCTTCATTTGATTCCTGTTTAAAACAATTGGAAAAGGTTTTACAAAGATGTGTAAAAACGAATTTGGTATTGAGTTGGGAGAAAAGTCACTTTATGGTCCAAGAAGGGATAGTATTGGGTCATGTTGTTTCGAGTCGTGGGATTGAGGTTGATCATGCCAAGATTCAAGTCATATCAACTTTACCTCATCCCACAAATGTCAAAGGGATAAGATCATTTTTGGGCCATGCGGGATTTTATAGGAGATTTATTAAAGGTTTTAGTGACATTACAAAACCTTTATGTAAACTATTATTAAAAGATGCCCCATTTGAGTTTGATGAAAAATGTGTCGAAGGCTTTGATAATTTGAAAAAGAAGTTGGTTGAGGCACAAATTATGCAGTCACCTGATTGGTCGTTGCCTTTTGAAATTATGTGTGATGCAAGTGGGTACGCGGTTGGGGCCGTGTTGGGTCAACGGGTAGATAGGAAACCCGTTTCTATATACTACGCAAGTAAGACTCTTTCGGAAGCACAATTAAATTATACCACTACCGAAAAAGAGCTACTTGTGGTGGTATACGCTCTAGACAAATTTCGGTCTTCTGTGTGGGGTAGCAAAGTTATTATTTATACTGATCATAGTGCTGTCAGGTACTTAATGGATAAGAAAGATGCTAAGCCCCAGTTGATAAGATGGATACTCTTATTGCAAGAGTTCGATTTAGAGATTCGTGATAAGAAGGGCATGGAGAACGTGGTTGCAGACCATTTGTCTAGACTGCTGATTGAGGAGGAAGACTCAACGAATGAAATTAATGAGTCATTCCCAGATGAGCACTTATTAGCTGTTTCGACATTACCTTGGTTTGCTAATATTGATTTTTTGGTGACAGGTACAATGCCGGAGCACTGGGTGAGACAGAAGAGGCTCTACTTTTTGTCTCAGGTAAAACATTATATTTGGGACGATCCTGACTTATTTCGAGTGGGAGCAAATCAAATCAGTTGAAGATGCATTCCGGATGAGGAGATCATGAGTGTGTTGAAGCACGTGCATTCTTATGCATGTGGAGGACATTTCAGTGGCCAAAAGACGGGTCACAAGGTTTGGTCTAGTGGGTTGTATTGGCCAACAATTTTTAAGGATTCATTTGAGTATGCTAGAAATTGCTTACATTGCCAACAATTAGGAAGCATCTCAAGACGTGATGAAATGCCAATGCAACCCCATTATGGTTGTTGATGTGTTTGATGTATGGGGAATTGATTTCATGGGACCATTTCCCAATTCTTTTGGTAATCTATACATTTTGGTGGCAGTAGATTATGTCTCTAAATGGGTTGAAGCTATTGCCACCAAAACCAATGACCATATCGTTGTTTGCAATTTCATTCAAACACATATTTTTTCAAGGTTTGGGTTACCTCGCACAATTATAAGTGATGGGGGATCTCATTTCAAAAACCGGAAATTTGGAAAATTGCTTAAGCGATATGGTGTTGATCAATCATAGGATTTCCACCCCATATCATCCACAAACTAGTGGACAAGTTGAGGTTTCCAATAGGCAAATCAAAGAAATTTTGCAAAAGACGGTTCGTGCGGACCGAAAGGATTGGTCAACAAAGCTAGATGATGCTTTATGGGCCTACCGCCTAGCCTACAAAACACCTATTGGAACAACTCCTTATCGATTAGTTTATGGTAGAGATTGTCATCTCCCGGTTGAATTAGTTCACCGGGCATATTGGGCTATAAAAAAGTTAATTTGAGTTATGATGATGTAGGTCGAGAGAGGAAACTCAAGTTGTGTGAGTTGGAAGAGTTAAGGGATGAAGCTTACGAGATTGCGTCAAAATACAAGGATCAAATGAAAAGAGCTCATGACGCGAAGATTCGTAAGAAGGAATTTGAAGTGGGTCAAAAAGTTTGGCTCTATAACTCCAAGTTGAAGCTCTTCCCTGGGAAGCTCAAGAGTAAGTGGAATGGCCCGTACATAATAACACGGGTTGGAAAGCTTGGCGAGGTGCATATTGAGGACCCGAAAGATGGGTCGAAGCAAACTGTGAACGGGCATCGTCTGAAGCCCTGCGTGGAACATCTCACGTAGCACGGTAACATTGTCGAGTTGGTAAGCTTCTTAGAAGGCTTACCAACCTATGAAATCAATTAAAAATGCAGGTGCTAGCTCCAATCCCAGGTACGTATTCTAATTGTAGTATTGGGGACAATACTAAATTTTTTGGGGGGTGGGAAGCGTAGTTGTAAATTCTACAATTTTTATATAGGTAAAATATTAGTTGATTTTTTTTAGTAATCTAAACCTTAACTCTGAAAAAAAAGGGGTTAGCGTAGCCTACACCACTTTTGGCGTAGGGTACGCCTGGTTAACCTTGCATACGCCAAGCACCTCTGGCCTACGCTAAAAAGCATGTCACTCCCTACGCAAGTGGCATATCCTACGCAAAAAGTGGCGTAGGATACGCCAGATCCTGAAAAGCTTCAAACGTGTTCGGTGTTGACCGAGTTTGACCAGGCCCACACACTACTAAAACAGATTTTCAACCTTTAAACATATCCCAACATAATCAAAACCCCACAAACCACTCATCTTCTCCATCTCTTTCATCTAAATCTTCTTCAAAACCTCAAACCTTCAACCCACCAGAAGTTCTTCAATACTACACCAAATCCAACAAATTTTATATCAAAATCGTGTAATTTTTCAAGATCTACAAAACCCCTAACTTAGAATTGGTTAATTTTGACGTTTCGGGGTGCGAATCAAGGGGCGAAAATTCGGATTTTTGTGGGTGTTCTTGTTATTGTCTTATTTCTAGCTTTTCGTTATTTTCCTACCCAACCAACATCATGAAGGTATGTATTTCATCACTCTTACTTGTTATTTTCATCATCCACATATTATGTATTCATGTATGCTTAGGAAATCGATGCTATGAGTATTTGTGTTTAGGGAATAATTATTGCTTGGGTAGGAAGCATTATTCTTGATAGTTAAATAAAACGAAATTTTTTAATAAAAGCAAGAAATAAGTTTGGGGAAGGGGTTATGGAGATGTAGAACACATGGTTATTGAATCTAGGCGATTAGTACAAAGCTTTTGATTGCTAGTATATGATCATAACCATAGGATGTCATGCTTGGGTAAAATGTAGTTGATGTACATAATAATCTCATTGAGATTGGATACTAATACTGCATTATTGTTTATGGATGTTGTTGCAGAATGTTTTCAGAAGAAAAGGTAAGGAACATTGTGAATCTTCTACTCAGCCCAAACGAAAAAAGGGGATTCGGCCCAACCTACGAGATGAATCTGATAATGAGGGAGATGAGATCCAACATGAGTTGGATCGTGGTGAACAGATGGATGAAGACCTTCCCAACTGGAAGGAAAAGTCTAGGCGGTTATCTTCGTTCCCCGAATCAATTAGACCAGCATTGTGGTATCAAAAAATGGCATCATTACATCATGGTACTGTGGGTGTTCTTGTTTATGAAAGAGCGTATAATGTGGAATAGTTGAGATTGATAGGATTGACGCAAAAGTTTGAAAGAATTGGTTGGGAGGCGGCATTAAACTTTTATGAGAATCGAGGAAAGAAGATTTACATGAAGGCGATAGAGCAGTGGATGTCCACACTCGAGCAAGATTTTGGTGATAACCCACCTCACACATTGAAGTTGACTGGAACTGTGGGGAAGAAGAAGATGACCTTATCCTTCGAGACAATGCGTCAAATTGCTAACTTTGACTCTTGTCCAGCAAATGAGCACTATTATATCCCTGAGGAGTTCTTTTGGGCCAAGACACAACTAAACACTGACCCAACAAATATGTTTGACAATGTGATTCCAAGAAAAAGGGGAGCTCAATATTTCAGGGAAGACATGGCATGTGAAGCCAGATTCATATTAGGATTTTCATTTGAGAATTTAATGGCAAGACTCGGGGATAGGTCAAAGGTAAGAGGATGGGATGTTCGAGCGGTGCATGCAATAATGTTTGGTACACCACGTCTATCATTTAGGCATTTGGTTTTGATGAATATTTGGGACAGCCGAGTAAGTCAAGAGCGAAAAATGATCCCGCATGTTAGACTTTTATCATATCTGATGGAGGCTCAAGGAGTGGTAACAAGGTCTACACCGGTTATTGAAGTGAACGTTGTTATGATGAACTGGGAAGATTATAACAAGGCAAGATTCACATATGAGCAGACTGCGCAATATCATGTCCTCCTTGACAAACAAGCTAACACTTAGATGATGGCTCTGCGAGAGGATGTTGAGCATGAGGATGATGAAGAAGTACACACGGATGAGGAAGAGGAGTTACAAGAGAAGGCGCATGTTGTGAGGGAACGCCTAGTTCGGGAAATGAGTAGGCAAGAGATGGAAATGGTGGCAGAAATCAACAGAGCAAGGCCCGCAGGTTACCAAGGTTGGACCTCATTTAAAAAAGCTATCTGGGATACGGGTACGCGAACCATGGAGCTTGCCAGGCAATGAGAGGAAGCGACAATAAGGAGAGAACGGGATAGATTGGCAAGAGAAGAAAGAAGAGAAGCAGAAAGGAAAGAAAGAGAAGACAAGCACTGGTGGGCGGTTAACAATGCTCGGGAGATGGATACAGTTAACAGGTTCATGGAGGCTGAGCAGATCAGGCACCATCAATATCTAGGAGCGGGACGCCCATACGCGCCCATGGTTCCATATGTTGACTACTCAACTATTAGAGAGCAGCCACAGGAGGTGATTGATCAAGTTAGGTGGCCTCAAGGGGTTTCCTCCAGTTATCTCCCCACTCCACCACCACCACCACCTGCACCACCTGCTGAAGGGTCTTCTTCTTCTTCTGACCCATTTAGTGATTACCATGGATGGATGGATGCGATCTTTGGGCATCCAAGCACTCCTTATCCGCCGCCGGGTCCGAATGACCGATATTACCGTTGATATGTGGTCGAGGTAGTACTTTTTTTGTATAGTTTGTAGACTGGTATGTTTGTTCTTTTCTTTTCTTTGATTTTATTTTGGTGTGTTTTGAGTATGTTTGGATTTTTATGTTTTGCAGTTTTATTTTGGTTTGTCTGTTTTGGATATTTTGATGTTTTGTGTGTGAGCCCAGATTATACGTCACCAGTAAATGTTAGAGTGTTCAGTTGAAAAGGGAGTAACAAGGGAAAGGAAGCAGTAAATTGTGGAAGGCAAAGACTCACCGATGGAACGAAGACATCAACTACTTACCAGGTGCCTTCTATTCTTTAATTATGTGTATGTTTCTTGAATAAGACTTGGGTGAATGTTTGTTTTGGCCTTAGAAAAGGTATGTAGTGGGACGGAAATAGGCATCCTCACATCTATTATTTGGCTACGTGGTCCCCTTATTCATAGCAAATATACATTGAGGACAATGTCATTCTCAAGTGTGGGGATGGGGGAATAGCCATTTAAATGTGAAGTTTTTTTTAGGACCCTCAAAAATCAAAATTTTTGTTGAAACAAGCTCAATCTTAAGAAAGCCATTTCCGCCAGACTATTGGATCGTAAAATGCGACCCCTAGTCATGGTCATAAACTCTTTAAGTTCCTTGATGTGTTTTTCAAAGGAGGGTTTTTGAAAGATGTGAATTGCCTAGTTAGAAAAGACTAGAGAAGAGTATAACATTTTTGCATATCGGCAGCCCATTTTTCCTTTAGGTTCAGGAGAGATTATTGAGCCACCACAACATGCTAACACCTTATAAAATTTCACATCCATTGGCATGTTGTGTTCAATTGAATTGAGTGTGATATTATAGTCGCATAAGGTAGAACTTGCAACTTTTGATACGCCTGCAACTTTAGATCAATTGTGGCACAAGAATGATTAAGGCATCAGGTTTGGCCTTTTTATTTTACACCATTTTGATATCATTGACCTGAAAACAATCTCCCCTAGTTGAACAATTTTGAGCCTAAATCCTTCATTTCGATCACCCATTTCAACCCTTTTGACCCGTTTTTAACTTTTCTATATTAAACCCAAGTGATGAAAATCCAGATTGAGAATTGTGTTCCGTTGGTAATTAGTAGTAAAAAAAAAGCATGAGAACAAATATGTTTCAAGCAAATGGAAGTTCTCATAGAAAAGCACAAAAATATGTTGGAGTTAGTAATTGAATAAAAAGGCGCAACATTGCCTTATAGTTCAGGAGTTATTTAGTTGATATAATAAAAGTCGGATTTTCATCACTATAGTCACCTTTAAATATTCCCTTCCATACCCTTCGCCTAGCCCCATTACAACCCGTTTTAAGACCTTTTGACTTGTGTTCAATTTTGAGAGTTTGGTGAAAGGCGATTGAGTTGCAAGCCTATACTAACATGCCCTATAATCGGTTTCGAGTGATTGGTATGAAATACTAGCGCATCACATCCTAGTCTAGATAGTAAACCAAGTGGAGTGAACCATTGTGAGGGGTGTGCAAAAATGTGAAATCGGATCCAGTTGGATTTGACTAGGCATTTGTTTTAGTAACATGTAAAAACCTTGGAATGTAAATCTACTGATAGGCGTAATTCTTGTGAGTTAGGGTATGACTAGGGCCGTCTTTGGAGAATCGATAAAAAGGTTGGAATTGGTTTAAATTGTTGATTGAGCAAAGTTTATTGATTTGCTTGAGGACAAGCAAAAGATAAGTGTGGGGATGTGATGGGTTGGTTAAAAGATGTGTATAAATGCATCTATAAATGAGTTTTAAGGAATGTTAAGTTGTCGAATGGTGTTGCTTTGATATTATTATGTCGTTTCAGGATTCGATGACTAAAGGAAGCAAAAATGACGTTTTGGAGTTGCTCGGGCGAGATACGGAAGCATTAACAAGCTGGAAAATCAAAATCCGAGGCTGAAGAAGGTTATGGCGTAGGCAAGGAAGGCAGGAGTGGCGTAGGACAGCAGCAGATGGCTCAGGAAAAAAAGGCTTGGCGTAGCCTACGCCAAAAGTGGCGTAGGATACGCCAGAGTCAGATGATGGTCAAACCTTTCCTTTTTCGAAGCAATTATGATTGGGAGCTGTTTTATTATCGAAAATTGGGATCTAGGGCCGGCATTCAGTCATTCCTAAGCACAAAAACAACACACTTTTCATCCAAGATCCATCATACAATAATCTTTCCAACACTTTTGAAGAAATTATGAATATTCAAGAGAATATATTGAAGAAGAACACTATGGCCATGCTTGGCTAAAACATTTGTATTACACTGGGGATGTAGGCTTTTGATATCTAGGGTTTGAACACATTGGGTATTGTTCTTAAACTTTTGTTTATGTTATTGTGTGCTTGAATTAACCGTGTTAATTGGTGATTAATCTTATGCTAAAGTCATTGTAGTTAATTGATCTTGTGACAATTTCTCGTGCGATAAGCATAATTCCTTACGTTAACACAAACATAGGATTGTATGTTCTAGGTGATGAAGTATAGTTTAATCTATCTTGATATTGATAAAACTTGATACCTAAGCCTATTGAACAATCACTCCCTTAGTGCCAATTACATTATTATTGTTTACCCAATTGTTAAAGCCCTAGTATTCAATTGCCGAATCCTTAGTGTAATCATTTTAATCCGATTGTTTACAACATCATTTTTATTTATAATTTAAATTAATTATTAGTATTACAAACAACAACTTAAAATCAAAAATCTTAAATGAACAAATTGCAATCTTCATAAGTCACATAGCATCTTCATAAGTAATACGTTTCAATCAACTAAACAACACTCGCTGACCACATGTTCCTTGGATTCAATACCTTATTTACCCTAACTACATAGGTTAATTAGGTTTTGCATGACCCTAACGACAGGTCATCAAATGGTGCCGTTGCCGGGGAGCTAGTGCGCTTAGTGTTTAGAGATTAGTTGATTTTGTGATAATTTGTTTAAGTGTTTGTTTGGTTTATTCTCTATCATTTCTTTATTACACGGGTGTGTTACTTGTGCAGATTACAGGTAGTGCATACATACAAGACTTTCGGGGAGGACATCTCCTTTAGTGTTTGAGCCGGAAATTGAAAGAGTAGCAAGAAGAAACTGACAACACCAGTTAGAGGAGCCGATTACTTCTAACCCTCAATCACCATATACACACCAAACCTTGTCTTTTGGAACCGTCCAAATGGCAACTTCAAATCTAAACCGCCGCTCAGGTGAAAGCGCATACCACCCACTCCACCACATACAAACAGAGCTCAACACCCACAACACCCACCACTTCAATCGAATCATAACCAAATTCCCAACACCCGAAATGTTAATCAAAGACCCTCTGTTCATAACCGTGGCAATCCCACATTCGACCCTGTGAACAGATTCAATGAAGGAAGATATGATGATCTCGAGGATAACATTGATGAACTAAGAGAAAATATCAATGATAATGAACCCTTTAGTGTGCCAAGTTATCAGTCATCAGAGCAAGTCAGCGTTCACATATACCATTCGGGGGAAGATGAACAGTCGGAAAGGGAGTTTACAGAAGAAGAAGAAGATGGTTGGGGATATGGCAATGGTAATGGTAGGCATGAAGATGAAGAAGACTACCAAAGTGATCATCACTCCAATGTGGGTGCACACCAGAATGTGGGAAATGAAGGGTAATCATGACTTTGTCAATCGACGAGGCAAAACCCAAGAGGGCACCGAAATCATTAGGGTAGTCATTATCGGGATGCACATTATGATGGTCAGGCAAATAGAAGACCCCTTGTGAGAAGGCAACAGAGAGAAGAAGAGGTTGATGCACCCCGAAGAAGGCCTCATGTTCCGATGCAAGGGGTTGATAGTCGGTTTAGACCACTTGCCTCCAAGAATGAATCACCCATTGTACCTCCACCTCCAGGAAGAAGATCTTTCGATTGTAAACCGAACTATATCAACATTCTTCCTCATTTTCATGGGATGGCTACTGAAGACCCATACGATCATCTTTCTGAATTCAAAGCAATGTGCGGTACTAGGGAGTAGTTGTTTGATGTAATAATAGTCGGATTTTCATCACCTTAGTCACTTTTAAAATATCTCTTCCATACCCTTCGCCCAGCCACGTTACAACCCTTTAAAGACCTTTTGACTTGTGTTCACTTTTGTGTAATTTGGTGAAGTGCGATTAAGTTGCAAGTACATATTCACATGCATTATAATCGGTTTTGAGTGTACCACATATATATACTAGTACATTAATGCTAGTAAATTAACCGAGTGGAGAGAACATTGTGAGGGATATGTGTGTGGTTTATTTGCTTTAGAAGGTAGGCTAATCTTGGGTAACCACTTGAGTTTTAAAAGAATGACTCATTGAAAGTTCGGTAGTTCTTGATTGTAGAAAGCGTAGGAACCGGGTATGACATTAGACCTTAACTCAGCTATGTTTGAGAATGGGAATGCGTTTTGTGTTTGGAATTGTGAAAGTGTAATAAGTTTGCTTGAGGACAAGCAAAAATATAAGTGTGGGGATGTGATACGCGGTTGAAAGTCCAAGGTTCTTAGTGTTTAA
Source organism: Ambrosia x helenae (assembly GCA_030844895.1). Taxonomy (NCBI): domain Eukaryota; kingdom Viridiplantae; phylum Streptophyta; class Magnoliopsida; order Asterales; family Asteraceae; genus Ambrosia; species Ambrosia x helenae. The sequence continues at coordinate 31,185,965 of CM061224.1, read as the reverse complement.
TATTGCATTTCTATGTGTTTTGATAGTCTCGGACACGCTACTTTGATGAGATTTTCATTTTGCAGGGGGATTTGGAATGGATTTTGCAAGAACGTAGCGAGAAACTGAGCAAGACAAAGGAAATCAAGCGAAATAGGCTTCGGCGTCCTAGACTCACCTCTGGGCGTCCTGGACGCTGGTCAGCATCCAGCTGAGCGTCTTCAGAAGACCTTGGGCGTCAAGGGCACATCAGCTGGGCGTCCTAGACGCATGTCTCGGCATCCTAGGCGCAACATGCAGCACAAAAAACGTGAAACTGACATCTTTGATGAGTTTTAAAAAGGGGATTTCGATTTTTTAGGGAGACTTTCAATTCTAACCTCCTAGGGCGGATCTTGGACACAACCAATCCATCCTATTATTCCTAATCAATTCGATACCATTCAAGAACATCAAATCCTCCTATCATTCAAGATTTCAAGATTCCAGACCCAATAATTGAAGAATCAAGCTCCATGGCCATGATTGTCTAACCTCTTTGTATCATGCCTAGGAAATACACAATTGAAGCTTTAGGGTTTAAACATTTGGGTATTTCTTTAACTTTTTAATTGTGTGATTGTGTGTTTGAATCATTGTATTAGTATTAATATTCCCAAATACTGTGTATTCACCCAAACGGATGAATCTAGTTGGAAAAGTCAAGTTTCATCAATGTCGACCTATTTTCCAAATTTCATGAATTAATTCTTTGTAAAACTCATGTTATGATCGTTTAAAGTTGATCCAATTTATTAATCCGAAAATCAGGTTTAACCTTTACTTGTAATAAATTCCAAAAAAATAACAAACGAACACCAAATCGCATGATCTTGCCCATTCCAGTAAGCTAAGACCATGTATAACATTCTCAAACCAAGAACCAACAAAACAAGTAGTTTAAGATCACGTTATAGAGCCTACAAGTCGAAACATGCAATCTGTCCGTTTATATTCATGTTAAGACCTTATTATTAACGCATCCTATGACCATAATATCCCCTAAATATTATCATAAACACGTAATACATCATGATCATATAAGATAACAGTCCCCACATGTAAGTTTTTATCACAAATATTATTATCTATAAACCCTACATGTTAATAAATCAAAACCATTCATTAACACACCACATAATAATCACAAAGCTTAATGTTTATCATGTTAATATTTTATAAAACTTATGTTTTGATCATTATAGACCCACATCAGATCTGGACAAACAAGTTTGTGGTGTTTTAAAATATGATTAGAAGGATTAACACATAAAAGAAAGATTAATATACCTCAAGGTTTTCGTTTTAATGATCCTATACCTTCTTAAGCTCCAAAATTAATGGTTTCTTGATTATGGCATTATGGCAGAGTTTAGTTATTCTTTTTCTTTTCTTTTTCGCCAAAAAAAAACCAATGTGCAGCATTAAATATTTTTTGTGTCGTTTAACTACTATTTGATATCAGCTTCTATTTTTGCTTTCCAAATTGATTTTTTTTTTTAGACTTGACCAACGTCCAAGTCATCAACACACATGATTATTTTTTTACATAATCTATATATATATATATATATATATAACTAGTAGGGAACCCGCGCGATGCGGCGGCGGCAACAATTTACAATTTGGTTAGTCCGTGTTGCGGCGGATGCTTCATGCCCTTGTTTGAGCAAAAACAGTGTTTACAATAATGCTAAGATTTTTGCAATGTACATTATATACGTGGTAGGAGGAATTTGAGTTTGAACAACATATAAAAGTAAATTTGATTTGTAAAGACAATATTTTATTTATATTCATGCACATTATATCTATGGTAAGAGGAACTTTACTTGAACATCATGTAAAAGTTAATTTGATTTGCAAAGACAATAATTTATCTATATCCGTCGACATTATATATATGGTTGGTGGAATTTGATTTAAACATCATACAAAAGTAAGTTTTATTTGTAAAGACAACAATTCGATTTATATCCATGCGTATATACACGGGCTTTTTTAATATCTCAGTGTCAAAATGTAACAAGTCATTTACCAATCCTAAGTAGTGAGTACGTATATAAGCATAGTAATACCATGAATATAGCACTTACATTTTTGGTACATTGCAATTTTGTTCCTCATCACTTTAAGGGCCTATGAATACATAAGTTGGGAGTTAAACATAAAGAGTCGCTAAAGGTTTTAGCAAGTCATCAAGTTTTCGGTGTTAGTTCTTGGTTATCGCTTGTCCCAAGTTTAACACCGCCAACGCCATACGTGAACTTGTTTCGTGCAATCAAAACATCAAGATTTGTGCATATCCACGAAAAAGTAGAAAAGATCTTAAACTGATTATCCCATGACCGATAAAAATCACAACTTTCATGTAAATTTGATTGACAATGGAAGGAAAATATAAAACTCAAAAGGACTGTGTAAGTTTGGTCAATTTATCAATCAATCATACATATTATATCTTAATCAAGGTTGTACCCATAGTTATGGAAAATTAATGAAACAAGGTACATCAAAATTTCAACACTAAAAAACTAAATAACAATACAGTTTGAATATACTTCTAGGCAATCTCTGAATTTCAACCTTGCTAAACGTGACATCAATCGATATCCTTTAAGCACACAAGCTCTAAGGTCTCATGCTCTGGCATGGTCGTTTAAGCTCATGCACAAGTTTTGTAAGGTTGAGTCAACTATTTTTATGCCATAGCGACATCCCATGGGCCTGTTGTAACGAAAAAGAATATTAGTTCTACTATACTATGTGGGCCCCGCCAAGTTAGTTTGGATAACAGATCAAAAGGTAAAAGCTTTATTAAAAAGGGGCGAAACAAGAACAAGTCGGCTTGGGCGATTATAAAAATAAAATATTAATGAAACATTGTCAAAGTGGAATGAAGTGTGAAGGAACAAACCTTCAAGTTAAATGCTAAAAACCTCAACAAGTTCCTTTTGAATAAACCTTGAAGACAACAAACAACCTTAAGACACACTGGAAACATACCATTACATCAAATATGGAATTTATACACATTTGAGGATTGTTTTTCTTTCTGTAGCTTAGGGGCAATAAATCCAATCAAAACAGTTCAAATATGCTAAAACTGACAGGTCAAATAATGATAATTAAACGCAACCTAATACAGTAAGACGTGTCTATATCCAGTCAAAACAGTCCATATCTACAATTGCTTTCAGCCTGAGAAAAAAAAAAACATATATTCAAGTACTACTTGTATATCCTAGTCCAACAATAAAGTAACCAATTATTGGGGGCTAAAGTATCCAGAATACATAGTTTCTGCCTATTTTCATTAAATTCTTAGCCCAAACAGCATAAATACTGGGATAAGATAGTAAAGAAATTAGGAATAACCTATTAAAGAGGTAAATCTATGTTGTCAAAAGCGCGTGAGGTGCACCAAGTGCGCTGTGACTGGTGTGGCGCAAATTCAGGCTAATTTCAGGCCAATTTCTAGCCAAATCCAGGCTAAAAGTTGCATGAAACCTCTAAAACATCCTAAATGAGCCATAAACAAATGCTAAACGACCCTAAAGCTTCCTAAAGTAGCCCTAAACAAGCCTAAAACATCTATAAAACCCCTAAAATATATTTTATACTATGCGCCTTAGTTAAAAAAAAACCCTCGTTTTTAAGCTCCTATGCGCTGGCGCCTAGGCGCTTTTTGACAACATAGAGATAATTTATTGCAGTTTGACTTTATAGGTTAACTGTTGCATCAGTTTGCTATATTTAAAAAATAATATTGTATTTTTTATTTAATTTGAAAAGATTTACGATGTTAGAATTCCAAAACACATTAGGCAAATTCTAATTGATCATTCATCTAATCTAACACGTCTGACCCATTTCATTTCAGCTGAATCTTTTAGTACTTTATTTGTTTGACCCGTTACACAATAATCAACCTGAATTAACATGTTTCATGGTGTAAGCATTCGTCTTACCCGGCCAACCCATCTGACACTGGTAATTTTAGTTAACTTTTATCATGTACTTGTTTAATCCACTGATCCATTATCCCAGTAAAAATCTTAACCTTAAAAAAATTAACACCATGCTTAAAAACAAACCTCTCATGTATTGTTTACACATCTTCACCAATAACAACCGTTTTCTTGGGTCATATAATCTGAACAAAGCCATTTCTTACTAAAGAAGATGCTATACACCTTCAAAAATGAAACAAATACAAAGCAATAGAAGAATAACTAATTGGCGTTATAATTCAAATGTTTTGAAAGAATCAGCAATATTGATCTGTACTTAATGTAAACTAAGAATTTTTTTTATTATTATTTTTTTTTATATTAGTAAGTGTGTAATTTTACCTGTCAACAACATGGTTGCAAATATGGTCTTTATTGTCGTCTCCTTCAATTTTCTCTGGGTAAGCAATCACATATGGAAGCACAAATATGTTTCTGCTCCATCTGAAAATGTCCAAAAAAAAAAAGAAATTCAAACTTAATTAATACAACGTTTGTTTTCAAATATTCAAATATAGTTTCACTAAACTCAAACTTTAAATACACGAACCATGACGCATGTTAAACGATGATAGTTAGAAACTGAATTGTTACAGACTTACAGTCCCGTCATCTCCTTTCCATGCATTAAATTTATGTAATGAACTTCTTTAACTTCTCACTTTGTTGTGGGTAAAAGATGCATAACACATATTAAAATTTCATGCAAGGAAATAATAATGGTAAAAACCATTGCAAGTGTTAACGTGTTGACTTCTATTATTGTCATAAATCTAAAAAAACGTAAAAAAAAAATAGCACATACTGCCATGATTGATTAAGATTTCAATTCTTTTCAAACTATGCACAAAATATTATTTTTTTTCCATACTATGCACTTAACATAAATCTTTTTATATAAAATAGTTTAAAACGTTTTATCCATCAACAAACTCCCGATTTAGAAAAGCAACAATCATACACAAAATCTCTATAAACAGTCTTGATTGAAACCGGGCAGCCCATAAACAGTCTTTAATAAATCATTCTCTAGAAAGTGGATACCTTCCTGATTTCACGGTCATTCCATGGACCCATGTAAGACGTAAGGCAACCACCCTCAACATGAAACTACACGACCATGGAAAATAGGCAATTGGCTGTAGCAATTAACTGGTAATGACATTTTTACTTAATAAGGTCAACAAATTAAAAATAAATAAATCTTACAAACGTTGTGTCAATGGACTCATTATCCAATAGCACCGCTACATCAGTATGTTTAAGTAGAGCATGTGTACAAAGAACACTGTTGTAGGGTTCCACAACTGAAGTTGAGACCTATAAATCAACACAAAAAATTAGATAAACGTACACAAACTAATAGTGGCAATAACATAAAGTGAAACATAATGTATCCTCAACTGTCTTGATGGCTCACTTGACCAGATGTGGCTTGATTCACTGACACCCAAATCACACCTTAGCTGTATCGATTCTTTTCGTCCTTGTCTCAACCATGTCTGCCGTAAACAACCACCACATTCTGGTGGCCGGACATCCCCTGTCACAGGAAGTGACCACCACAGTGCCCAAGTTACCGATATTTGAACACTAAATGTCCGATTTAAATTATTTAATAAAACAAGCAGGAGTAAAAGAATCGATTCTTACCTTTTGTTGACGGAGATGATAGTCATACAGTGAAAGGGCTTGTCGGAGCCCTAATTTACTTGCCAAAAATCTTCACAACCCCATGTGTAGGTTTCTGTCACTAAAAACTCACCTTAACTTCTCCTCGTAACCCTAGAATCAACCTCAACCGTTAATATATTTGTCACCATCACCGACCGTATTCGCTATGGCGGTCAGAGATATTCACTATGGGTTGAATATACAACCGTTAAAATTTATAGTATGAATCGGTTAAAAAAAACGTCATGGATGATGAATAAAAGCTGATATCTTAGAGCGTATGCTTGTATCGTTCAACAGGAGTGAAGGAGGAACCCTAGATTTCTTGAGAATAAAGAGATAAATGAAATGAGTTTATGTGAGAGAGAAGGAAAAGGTTTGTAGGTTTTCAAAATGAATGGTCAAGATTATGATCTGTGTGGATGGATGGTTTGGATTATGATCCTTCTAGTGCTCCCTTATTGGCTGTGTTTTTTTAGGTGGATTGTGTTTCTTGAAGCTTTAGGAGTTGTATCATATGCTGTAAGACTTGTACCCTATGGCTGTAACTCGAGTTTAGTTCTCCCCTCAGCTCTTGTACCTTGCTTTTTCCTTTGCATTAAGGGCTTGTACATGCTTTTAAGGCTTGTACATCTCTTAAAAGTGGCAAATGACCATTTCTGCCCTTCCTATATGCTTATTAATATAGTATAGATATAAATAATTAATCTATAAAATATTTAACCCAAATATTTTATAATTGGTCTACGACACCCGGTCCTACTAGAGTTGGTTACGGACCCGGTCTCGCAAAGCGCGTAACAATTAATTCATACTAACTCCAAATAATTTCAAATATACACATAATTGCAAATAATATCCAACGAGTTATTCTACAATTATTTGTTATATTGTTTCACTAACGTTCAGGGCTCAAGACTCGTGTATGCAGTTGTTCACCTATAACCGTGTATCGTGTGACTCATTTAACTAACCCTAGTCAAGTGCAATGCATGAATTATCATGTAAGTCAACTAGAGTTAGTTAAACTATTAACCCGAAAATGCAAGGTGTCACAAATAAAGAAATAAATAATCATACAACCCACTATAAAATCATTTTTTATATTTTTTTAGAGTTTGTTCATATCATCAAATACTGTATCAGCTTAAATACAATCCAATATATAACTATAGACTTTATTCGTAGTCTCATTTTTTGACATAAATAATAAATAATAATAATAAAATTTTAAAAGTATGCGTTAAATTTTCAACTTTTAAGCCGGAATTTTTAAATTAAGGTAGGGGGTGTAGTACTTAGTTATGTTGTAGTGGTAAACATATCAATAAGTTTCATTTATAAGCATATCTTATTAGCACATAACAATACAAACCTTCTAAATTTCTGGAAAGTGTCTTCTAACCATTGTCTCATCTTTGTATAAATAAATCAATATATTGAAACTATATCAATGGAAGCTGTAAACAATAGTCTCGGTTTTATTTCTGACCTGAATCCAGGGAAGGATACGTGGAGTATGAAGGGACGTGTTATACGAAAATGGAAACAAAATTATAAGATGGAACTCATATTGATTGATGAGAAGGTATGGTCATGGAAATGATTGTTTATGTTTTATATTGTTTTAGGTTAATGTTGTTGTCTTACGTTCATATTATATACTTATATCTATATTTTGAAAAAGTTGTTATGTTGTTCTCTCCAAATTCGGCGTGATAAGATTCAGGATTCTATTAAAGGTCATTTGGTGCAATATTTTGACACTAAAGTTCATGAGGAAGATATTGTTGTTCTCTCCAAATTCGGCGTTGGTGAAAACAAGGACCCATATACTGTTGTTGCCCATGCTTTTAAAATCGTTTTTTATCGTTTTACTACTGTGAATCATAATGTCGGGTGGGAAGGTGTTGATTATGGGTTTAGGTTCATTCCATTTAAAGATATTATGAGTGGAGAAGCAAATATGCTATTGACTGTTGGTTGGTCTATTCTCATATTTTATGTAACTCAGGTTTTGGATGGTTTAATTTGTATAGATTTTTTATATAGTTGTATTTTATATTTATCTGCAGATGTTGCTGGTAGTCTTATTTGGTATGGCGATTTGGATATGTTTGGAAAAGCTCCAAAATTAACAAAACGGATGAACTTTGATCTTCAATATTTGGAGTAAGCATTGACTTTTATTTTTATAAACATTGTTTGTTGTTATGTTTCCAAAACTTAATACATACAATCATTTGTGTAATAAATGCTAAGAATTAATGAAGTGGTGTAGTAAATGTAATGACGAATATTCTCTTAGACCATGTGTAATGGGCATTATAGGGGCATGAATAAGCATGATAATGCTCCCAACACCATCCCATTTGGCATTACATGGGCATTAAGAAGGTGGAACATTTCTATTATAATGCCAAAATAAGATAATAAAATATGGAAAGTAATAACTAAAAAGGGCATTAAGTGGCTTTAACCATTACACATTTTTTTGATGGGCTTTATAATAATGATGTGCCGGAAAATGCCCCGTAAGGGGCATCAACCATTACTTATAGTCTTAAATTAACCAACTTGTATGTTATTTAGTGATGTAATAAATGTTGTATTTGAAATGTTGAGTCCCTGTTTTTTATATGAATTTACAATCTTAAAATTATTGTTTGCATGTAGAGGTACCATTTTAAGATGTACAATGTGGAATGATTATGCAGTACTGTTTAACAATCTCATTGCTAATAATCCTGCTAATGAGCATGTGATGGTTGTTATACAGCATGTTAAAGTTAAGGACTGGAAAGGTAACTTTGACTTAGTTTTGCGTTTTTTAAAATAATTGTTAACATGAAATAAAGTCACTAAGTATATGTATATTGTTATATATAGAACAAATTTCCGTACAAAGTGACAAGTATGGAAGTCGACTGTTTCTAAATGTAGAAATTGATGAAGTTAACAAATTAAGGAAGAGGTACAATATTTAGAACAAATTTTTACAAAAAGGGCAATGTTTTTAAATTTTTTTTGTCCTTTTGAGTCTTGTAGGTCATTTTTTTGTTCATTGTTTTTTCCATTATTCAGTCTTCTTAAGAAGAAAGCTCAAGAATCTGGTTCTACTTCTCAAACACTACATTCCCCTGACTCTGTTTACTCATTGCATCAAGAATTCGTTGTTTCAACTCCAAAGAAAGATGTTGACGAGCTTAGCGACAAAGAAACGGTTTCAATATTTTTTTAATAAATTTCATATTTGTTTATTTCTTTGTTATATTTAATTTGTTTTTTTATATTCTGGTTCAAAACAATGATCAATATATTGTTGGATTACAGGCAATGTGTTGTGTCGTGGTTGGAACTATATAAGTTGTGCAAGAACGATCTGGTTGGTTTTATGTTGCTTGTAGGAAATGTTTCAGGAAGGTGCAAACTAAATCAGAGTACTTACATACTGCTGTAAAAGTTTCTGAAGAAATTATTGATTTGCCTGTTACAGCTTTTGTTTGTCCTAGATGCGATTGTGTGAATGTAAATCTAAATCTATCTCAACAAAGTAAGATAAAATGTTTATTTACATTTTTTTCAACATTACAGTCAACTTATTGTAAGGTATTTATTTCAGGTTTAAGGTTCAAGTCAAAGTTCAGGATAAGAGTGGTAGCGTGTCCTTTATGTTGTTTGATAAAGATGTGTCCAATATTGTTGGTTCGTCTGCAAGTGATTTAATGGAAAGACAGTTGAAGCTTGAGGATAGTGAAAGCTTTCCGCAAGAGTTATTTCGGCTGGTAGATAAGCTTTTGGCTTTCAAGATTGAAGTTTCATAATACAATCTTAAAAATAAATACCGTGTGTACACTGTTCAGAAGATATGTGATGATCCTGCAATAATTGCTGACTCGGTTATGGCCAGTGATTATGAAAATGATAACGCTGGAGAGGTATTTATTACTTTTGGCTTGTGTTCTTAAATTTGGTAAACAAAGATTTTAAGTATACATTTTTTAAACTTCTTTAAGCTATCCATAGAGTTTGTTTTCTTCATTTTAATAGTTAAGTAGTTTTTTTGTTATTTTTTCAAGGATGTTTTTTGTATTGCTACAGACTCTTTCGTCGATGAAGCTTTAAGGGATTGTGGTACAAGCACCAATGGAAAAAGGAGTATTGAAGATGCTGATATTTTAAATGTTGATGACCTATCTTCTACTGCCAAAAGAACCCGGAGGAGATTATCTAGGATGAAAAATTATGTAGTTATGGAGTAACAGGTTTATGAAACTTTAGTAGAAAGTTTCATTTTTGGGCATGTTTAAACTTGAACCATGTGTATGTGGTTTTACGAGAAGATATTAATATTTTAAAACATGCCAATAAATTTCAAGTCATCACTTTTGGACTTGAAGTTTTTAATATGAATATTATTATCATTTGTTTTTGTCCAAAACCTTTAGTGTTTTGTTTGTAAATAGTTAATTCAAGTAAATATTGGCCATTTAATTAGTGTTGAGATATTTTTAATATTGATCTCTTATCAAGTACATTACAAATGTGTCAAATTCCCAAAGTACTCTCGAGAAACAACTCTTAGCAAAACATGTTTTTATTCAAAGGTTGAAAGTGAATGTTTGTGTCATAATAATTTGCTATTCAATGTTCTCCCATTTCATTTAATATGAAAACGTTTTAATCAAAGTTTTTAACTTTGATATATTATCAAAAATATAACATCCGTTCTTTTTAAAAAAAATTCTACTACAAACAAACAGATTTTTTATGAAATAAGTTCTTTAATCATTGACAGACATTTATTCTCAACTCTTAACTGTTAATTAATCTCTAGTCTTCACTTTTTTTTTATTTCTTTGATGGTCTGTGTGCTAAGATTGGTTGCTGAGTGTCACACCCTCAAATTTCCATTTGCGGAGTTTTACCGCAAGGCGCATGACAAACCAGGATCCAAGTCAACGGTCACATAAACAACACTATATGAAAAATACGTAACTCAAAACATAATTCTGTTATCAGAAAACTGTAGCGGAAGCGTTATCAAGTTACAAAACCAAGTGACAACGTGTTCCAAAACGATTATTTTAAAACATGAAACTAAGCCCTAGATGTAACACCCCAACCGATGGCGGAAACATCGGGATGTCACGTATTGATGATTGTTCAGTAGTTCATGGTGAATAATAAATTTCATTAATTGATTTAAATAAATTACATGCAATTGTTCTACAAGAATTCGTACATCAAAATGAATAATACTATGCACACATCTTCAAGCATTAACTCAATCTTCAAGCAAGTATAACCTGAAACATGTTAAATTTGAAAATATTTTGGGTCAACAAAAGTTGGTGAGAATACATAGGTTTTTGAATATAATTGATAACCATAGTTTGTACAACAATCACAGTTGTATAATGATAGAGTATGAGTCCGACATGTAACAATGCGTCTTTGTACAATCAAACCTTGTGTCGACTGAGGACTAACTCGGAAGTTAGTTAAATGTTGTTACTGTTATCGATCATCCCTGAATTTATGCGGGGGGATGGATTTGTCAGACCTATAGCGCTATAATCTAAACAGGCGACTTGATCAATGTTAATGATTGTACTGTGTCTTTTTGTTACAGTCAAATGATAGAATGAGTAAATGATAGTGTAATTGAATCACAAGTTTCAACAATGTAAGAATGAGTAAATGATAGTGTATAAAATGTTTAAACATGTTTCACCCCAAAATGTAAAACAGAAAAAGAGGCTATGTAAACTCACCTTAGCAAAATGTTATGTCTCGTGAAAATAGAATATGTGTTGCCCAACGATGCCAAGTATTACCCTAAAATTAAGGTAATAAATATGTCTAAGTCCTTCTAATCTACAAATATTCTAGGGTTTCGAATTGGGGATAAGTGTTCGTTTGATTAATAATTAAAACGTTTAATAAATAAGAGAAATTTGAGAAATAAATAAACAAAAGTCTTTTTGTAAATTTTAAATTAAAGATGGTCACAATATAAAGTTTTAAGTATGAAAATAATTTTTATAAAATTATTTTCTTAAAAATAGAATATTAAATCTATTTATTTCAAATTGTCAAAATATAACATTAATATTTAAAAATATTAAAATTAAAGAATTATTAAATTAAAAATTGTATTTCAGTTCTAAATGGATTGAAATAATTTATATAAAATTTTGGTGCAAAAATATTGAAAAATGAATTTATTATGATTTATTTATGATTAAAACTAACAAAAATTGATTAAAAATACTAAATAAATGATTTTTCAGAATAAAAATCATTTCAGAAAAGTTTAATGTTATATAAACTCGGGCTAATTTTTGTGGAAATTTATATAATCGTTTTGATATTTTTATAGAATTTTATAAATAAATAGAATAAACTTGAAATATTTATTATATATATTAAATAAATAATTTTTGGAAAACTAAAAATTGTATGTAAAACTTTTCTACTAGAATAACATAAAATAATTTTTGTAGAATTTATAAAGGAGTTTTAGTATTTTAAAATCATTTTTAAATAATATATAAAAGTAAAGGTTTAAAAAAAAATGTTGTGGTTGCCAAGGCTCGAACCCGGGTCTGGGACCGGGTGGGGTTTTATCACAAGCCCAGCCACCAACTGGGCTGGACCCTGAGAACAATTAAACCATGGTTGAAATTAATTATATAATTATACTGATTCAGTTTTATAATCATTTTAAAGAAAAGAAAAAAAATGTGTGTATGGCGGGACTCGAACCCGCGTATCTTAGGTAACAGCCAGACGACACAACCACTTGATCTAGAACAGTGGTTGTGTCTGTTTTGTTTCTGATTCAAATATATATCGTGGTCTGCAGGTTATGTTTATCCCCAAATCAAATGTCGAGCCCTAGCTTTTTCAATCAACAAAATTAACGAAGAATAACCCGATTAAACATGGGGTTATTGTTGTTTAAGGGCCGATGAACAAAACCAAGCAAAGATATTGCGACTTACAATCTTTTCTCGCGATTTATGAGTGGTCAAACGAAAAAGTCAACTCGCGACAATGAAGCTTGGAAAGATGTTTTTCAGCAGAAATTTTTAGAGGGGAAAGATTATTTGGCGAGTATAGGTTGTAGTGAAGGCCTCAATTTATAGTGGGAGGCTCGTGTATACGAAATGGTAATGTTTTGACCCACTTAATGCAATGACGCTTTAATTAAACAAGATTTGGAATGTTTTAATGGCTAATTAGCGTGTGATGGACGCGAATCAACTGTATCAATCACCATTCAAGCTTTAACGCGGATTGATTGAGTAAGGAAGGTGGGATCGCAAATTTGACTTTTTGAAAGTCAACTGCAGTCCCAAGTATAAGATAAATATAATTTACTTCAGAATTAAGTATCAAGACACATTGTAGACCAGCTGGTGGGGCTGTTGGTGTGAAAAAGAAAACCGGCCATGGGCTCGGGTTCGAACCCCGGCCCATGCCTTTATTTTTTTTAAACAGTTTTATCACTAATATATAGATATTATATGTTTATTATAGGGTACTAGGGGTCCAAATGTGTCACGAAATATATTTTTTTTTTAAATGCGGTATTGATAAAAATTGACGTTTCATTAAGAAATGTCGTAACGTTCGTAGTATTTAATGCGAAATGTTACAGTCTCCCCTACTTTTAGGAACTTCGTCCTGAAGTTTATTGAAAACACAAGGTTGAAGGTGATTGGGTAGAAATCAGGACAAGTGTGGTCTGGAAATTTTGTGTTATGACATGAATAGAATAATCTTGTTTCAAATAATTTGGATAAGAGAGTAGAATTAGGTGTGTCTTGAAATCGCAAGGAGAATAAAAATCTTAAGTTTTAGGAGTCCTAAAAGGAATGGGTTGAAAGACTAAATGAACTGCCAGGTAACTAAGGTTTATAATTAGTCAACTACCGAAAACTTTGATAGAATTTCACACTACCTTAACGTACCTGTAAATTCATGATTACGTTCCGGACCGCAATCACCAATTTACCTTACATTAGGGTTTTATGTCCTTCTATGACTCTACCGATTGTTGAGCAGGATCGATAGCCTCCACCAGTCGTGGAGCAGGTTGTAGGGCCTCTCCTGACTGTTGAAAAGGCATAATGACCTCTACCAATCGTTGAGTAGGTTCGATAGCCTCCACCAGTCGTGGAGCAGGTTGTTGGGCCTCTCCCGACTGTTGAAAAGGCATGATGACCTCTATTAAGTGCAGCATTTATTATACACATAGATTGCAAATTGATAACACGTTTATGCAAGTAAGTTTATAAGTATAACAAGCACAGTATATGAGTTGTAGTTGTATAGATTTAGATAATTAGTTCACATTCAAACAAGCATGCATTCAAGTGTTATGATTATACCATGTAAACAACTCTCAGACAAAAATTTCAATACTAGAATTTATTACTTGAATCAAATAGCGTCAATACATAGAATAAAAAGCATCCAATAGTCAAATGGTGGGTCTTGCTGTTAGGTAGCTGGAGGGTCTTGATCTCGGTTTAGTTTAGGGCATCGGTTACGGAAGTGATTTGGGTCTCCACATTCATAGCACTGACCATAGTTGTATCGATTAGGATTAGTAGCCTGAGCAGGGTTGGTAGGTTGGTTGGCATTAGGATTTGGGGTCTCGCGACACGTGTTGACCAGATGGCCATACTTACCACAATTGGTGCACAAACGACACGCTGAAGCAGTGGGATGATGTCGTTTGCATGTATTACACAATGGATAGTTTCCTATATAGGGTTTCTTGTTAGAAGCTTGTGTAGTGACGTTTGCATCAGGATCCCTGGTCTTACGCTTCTGGTTCTCAGTAGTTACCGCGGCTACAATACTTGCTTTCTCGCCTTTCCGAACTAAGGTACCATTCATCACGTGATTGTCAGTTAAGGTAGCTGCTAGACGTTTGGCCTCTTCGAGGGTAGCAGGGTTCCTTCCCCATATCGTGTCCTGAATCTGCATGGGTAAACCACCGATATATTTCTCAATGCTAAAGGTAGAGGAGTGACCTTATGGGCAACAACAGACTAAGCTCATGGAAGCGGGTATTATAAGCAAGGTTTTCCCCACTATTTTTAGCAAGGGTGTGGAATTCATCCTCTAATTTCTTGACCTCGTTACGTGGGCAAAATTCAGCTTTCATTATCTCCTTGACTTGATCCCAGGTCATAGTAAGTGCAACTTCAGCTCCTCGGGTGCGTTTTTCTTCATTCCACCAAGTGAGTGCTCGTTTGTGAAGAACACTCATAGCATAACGGACCTTAAAGTTATCGGGACACTCACTGTTAATGAAGGTATTCTCAATACCCTCAAACCATTGTAGGAAGACCAGTAGCTCCTTCCTCTCCACTGAACTTAGGGGGATTACTGTAACAACGCGAAATTTTTCCCCATATTTTAACATAAAAGCCCTTATTTTTGTTACATTTTAAACAAATGTGCCTAAGTCTCCATTATCCTAACTCACAATTTATATACATATATATATATATATATATATATATAAAAGTATTTGATAATAATAATAATATTTCAGTTTTTAAAAAAAAAAAATCAGATACGGTTTCTCTAAAAAAAAAAAAAAAAAAAAAACTTATGTTTTAAATTTACAAGGATTAGCCCACCAACCAAGTCCAAAGTCACAGCCCAACATTCACACCATAACCCGGCCCAGGCCCAGTTCCCGGCCCACTCTAAAACAAAAACATTTGAAAAACGATGTTAGGGACGTGGATCGAACCCGGGTCCCTAACCGGTCCAAGATTCAGCAACCAACAACCCACCACTAGGCCACCATGTGTCTTGGTATTTAACTATGAACTGAATTATATTTATCTTATCCCTGAGATTTCAAATTGACTTTCAAAAAGTCAAACCTGCGATCCCACATTCCCCTAATACTCAATCAATCCGCGTTAATTGTTTTGCTAAGGCTTGAATGATGAATGATACAGTTGACTCGCGTCCATCACACGCTAATTAACCATTAAAACATTCCAAATTTCGTCTAATTATCGCGTCATAGTATTAAGTGGGTCAAAACATTACCATTTCGTATACACGAATCTCCCACTATAAATTGAGGCCTTCACTCCACCTTATACTCGCCACAAAACAAACCCTCACTCCCAAATTCTATAAACAAGCTATCTTTTTCAAAGAATCTTGAACAGTTGACTTTTTCGTTGACTACATCGAATTACACGAAATTGTATTGTAAGTATCGAATTCCTTAGTTGATTTTGTTAATCGGCCCTAGTACATCATAAGCCCCATGATTAATTGGCCTATAATCGCGTATATAGGTTGATTAGATAATTAGGGTTCATGTCAATTTGGGGATAATGTAATTGTATGGATAAATAATTTCTGTTTCGAAATCTAGAACAAAAACTCGTCCAGACCAGTTGGTCTGGGACGTGTCTGCATAGCATGAGGTCTCCGGTTCGAGCCCCTCAAGGGCCGAATCTCCTTAATTCTTTTTGTTTTAATTTCAGTTTTGTTTTTCTTGAATAAATAATATCTTACATAAATACAATTAATTATTAAAAATAGCAAACATAGTCCAAAATTTTTATAAAAATTATCTTATGATATTCTGATAATCAAATTTATCATACAATTTTTGGTTTTTTAAAAATCTTTTATTTATTATATATAATAAATATTACAAGTTTATTCTATTATATCTATAAAATTCCATTAAAATATCACAACAATTTTATAAATTTCCACAAAAATTATTCTAAGTTTATATAATGATAAAATTTTCTGAAATAATTTTTAATTCTGAAAAGTCATATATTTAATATTTTTAATCAATTTTTGTTAGTTTTAATCATAATTAAATCATAATAAATCCAATTTTTAATATTTTTGCACCAAAATTTTATACAAATTATTTCTGAATATTTAGAACAGAAATATAAATTTTAAACTAATAATTCTTTAACTTTAGTATTTTTAAATATTAAAGTTAAATCTTGATAATTTGTTATAAATAGAATTAATATTCTATTTTAAAGAAAATAATTTTGTAAAAATTATTTTTATACTTTAAACACATTATTATGACCATCTTAAATTTAAATTTCATAAAAAGAATTTTTGTTTATTTATTTACAAAAAATTCTCTCAATTATCAAACAATTTTAATATAAATCAAACGAGCATTTATCCCCAAATTCGAAGCCCTAGAACGTATACATTTGTAGACTAGATAGACTTATTTATTACCTTATTATAGGGTGATATTTGGCATTGTTTGGGCAACACCATTATTCAATCTCTTCAAGAAGTATAACATTTTGCTAAGGTGAGTTTTACATAGCCCCTTTTCTATTTATCACCATTTTTGGGGTGAAACATGTTACAACATCATTTATGCAATTCAATCATCAATGTGTCTATGTGTTTTTCTATGTTGCATTATGTCTTGAACATGACTAGGGTAAGCACAATTCTAGCATAATCATTAACTCCGTACAAGCCGACGGTATACATTGATAGATCTATTGGACTGACAATCCCACCCGGATACGTGCCTCCTACAAAGGTTGCGTGGGTGTTTGTTACTGCAATTTAAACGAGTGAACCATGAGCGTATGGGAAGTACCACAATACAACAGTCACAAGGGTTGATTATGCACTCGATTTACTTCTAGTATGTTTTCACATATGGACTAGATTGCCATGACACATGAATTGCACAACAAATTTTATTTGATTATCAAAACCTATGTAATTCTCACCAACTTTTGTTGACCCAAAATATTTTCAACTTAACATGTTTCAGGTTCTAATTGCTTGAAGATTTGAATTGATGCTTGAAGATGTTTGCATAGTCTTATTCAATTTGATGTACAAGTTCTTAGAACAATTGTATGTAACTTATTTAAATTATTTAATGAAATTTATTATTCACCATGAGCTACTGAACAATCATCAATACGTGACATCCCGATGTTTCCGCCATCGGTTGGGGTGTTACAGATTGGTATCAGAGCCTTGGTTATAGGGAATTAGGTTATTAGAAAAATAATTTAGTCTATAACCATAAGATTTAACCAGCACTTGCTTCTTTTACTTGCTATACTCTATCTCCCTTCTACTTCTTATCACTACTTTCATCCTTACAAGAAGGCTGCTCTCCATCAGTGGATCCACTCTTAGACTAATAGGACAAAATCCCCAGATTTAACCTGAACCCCCTTGAGATCTCGTCGAAGTTCTAAATTTTAATAACGAAAACGTGCAATCTGGAAGGGTGAACGCCTGTATTCTGAGTCTTCTGTCTTTGGCATTGCGCATATATCCCAATCAGACGAGGGACCCGAATGCCTACCTGGAATTCTCGGGATGAGTGTTCACTTATAGGCTAAAGCATGCCTTCATATGTTATTAGAATCTAGAATCTTTGATAAGTCAACGTTTTCATTTATTCGTTTTAATTAATGAATAAATAATTACATTCCTTATATAACCTCATTCATTTCATTGTGTCTCTTACAGATCATGCCTCCACGTCGCAGTGCTCGCCTTAACAGTGGTGACAATCATGATGAAGGGAGTAGCAATCACAACCATAACCACGACAACCATAACAACAACAACGACATTAATGCCCAACTGGCTGCGATCATTTCTCAACAAATGGCGCAACAAATGGCAACCCTGGTTCCTAATTTGGTGGCTCAAGTCATCCAGATGAACAGCAACGGTAATGGCAATGGAAGCGGTAACGGCAATGGAAACGGCAATGGAAACCACAATGGGAACGGGAATGGTCTCCCAGCTTGCACTCTTAAGCACTTTAATTCCTGTAATCCCCATAAGTTCAGTGGAGATGAAGGAGCTACTGGCCTTCTACAATGGTTCGAGGGTATTGAGAATACCTTCATTAACAGTGAGTGCCCCGATAACTTTAAGGTCCGTTATGCTATGAGTGTTCTTCACAAACGAGCACTCACTTGGTGGAATGAGGAAAATCGCACCAGAGGAGCTGAAGTTGCACTTGCTATGACTTGGGATCAAGTCAAAGAGATTATGAAAAATGAGTTCTGTCCACGCAACGAAATCAAGAAGTTGGAAGACGAGTTTCACGACCTTGTCCAAGATAGTGGAGAAAACCTTGCCTACAACACTCGTTTCCACGAACTTAGCCTACTATTACCACACAAAGTCACCCCCTTGCCAATTGCAATCGAAAAATACATTGGTGGCTTGCCCATGAAGATTCAGGATACGATGTGGGGAAGGAACCCTGCTACCTTGGAGGAAACAAAACGTTTGGCTGCCACCCTAACAGATAACCATGTGAAGGCAGGAACCCTGACCCGGAAAGGGGAAAAGAAAACTGTTGCAAAGGATACTCCCCAACCTGCTGTTGAAATCAAAACTGAGGCCTCAACCAACGGAAAGTGCAAGGCCAGGAATTTTGCTATAGACACCACTGCCCCACCCAACAAGAAACAATACAACGGGAAGCTACCAAAGTGTGACACCTGCCAGTATCACCATCCAACCCAAGTGCCCTGCCGTCAGTGTACCAATTGTCAAAGGTATGGGCATCTTGCGGATGCTTGCCGAATTCCTGCTACAAACGCCCTTGCTGCTCCAAATAACCCCGCTTGAGACCCTCCAGCTACTTAACAAGCAAACCCCACCATATGAATGATGTCTACTTTTTAAATTACATGTATTGACATTTTTTTCAAGTAATAAAATTCAAGTATTATCATAACATCTGGGTGCATGCTTGTTTGAATGTGAACTAAGTGCTATATCTATAATCATACTTGCTTATTTGTACAACAATTAGTTGACTACCAAACAACCTACTTAACGATTGGTAGAGGTCATCATGTCTTTCCAACAGTCGGGAGAGGCCCTACAACCTGCTCAACGACTGGTGGAGGCTAACGAACCTGCGCAACAATCGGTAGAGTCATGAAAGGACGCAAAATCCTAATGTAAGGTAAATTGGTAATTACGGTCCGGAACGTAATCATGAATTTACAGGTACGTTAAGGTAGTGTGAAATTTTATCAAGGTTTTCGGTAGTTGACCAATTGCAAACCTGGTATTTTTCTTTTAACTTCGGGACGAAGTTTCCAAAAGTAGGGGAGACTGTAACATCGCGAAATTTTTCCCCAAATTTTAACATAAAAGCCCTTATTTTTGTTACATATTAAACAAATGTGCCTAAGTCTCCATTATCCTAACTCACAATTTATATATATATATATATATATATATATAAATGTATTTGATAATAATAATAATATTTCAGTTTTTTTTTTAAAAAAAAAATCAGATACGGTTTCTCTAAAAAAAAAAAAGAAAAAAAACAACAAACTTATGTTTTAAATTTACAAGGATTAGCCCACCAACCAAGTCCAAAGTCACAGCCCAACATTCACACCATAACCCGGCCCAGGCCCAGTACCCGGCCCACTCTAAAACAAAAACATTTGAATAACGATGTTAGGGACGGGGATCGAACCCGGGTCCCTAACCGGTCCAAGATTCAGCAAACAACAACCCAACACTAGGCCACCATGTGTCTTGGTATTTAACTATGAACTGAATTATATTTATCTTATCCCTGAGATTTCAAATTGACTTTCAAAAAGTCAAACCTGCGATCCCACTTTCCCCTAATACTCAATCAATCCACGTTAATTGTTTTGCTAAGGATTGAATGATGAATGATACAGTTGACTCGCGTCCATCACACGCTAATTAACCATTAAAACATTCCAAATTTCGTCTAATTATCGCGTCATAGTATTAAGTGGGTCAAAACATTACCATTTCGTATACACGAATCTCCCACTATAAATTGAGGCCTTCACTCCACCTTATACTCGCCACAAAACAAACCCTCACTCCCAAATTCTGTAAACAAGCTATCTTTTTCAAAGAATCTTGAACAGTTGACTTTTTCGTTGACTACATCGAATCACACGAAATTGTATTGTAAGTAACGAATTCCTTAGTTGATTTTGTTAATCTGCCCTAGTACATCATAAGCCCCATGATTAATTGGCCTATAATCGCGTATATAGGTTGATTAGATAATTAGGGTTCATGTCAATTTGGGGATAATGTAATTGTATGGATAAATAATTTCTGTTTCGAAATCTAGAACAAAAACTCATCCAGACCAGTTGGTCTGGGACGTGTCTGCATAGCATGAGGTCTCCGGTTCGAGCCCCTCAAGGGCCGAATCTCCTTAATTCTTTTTGTTTTAATTTCAGTTTTGTTTTTCTTGAATAAATAATATCTTACATAAATACAATTAATTATTAAAAATAGCAAACATAGTCCAAAATTTTTATAAAAATTATCTTATGATATTCTGATAATCAAATTTATCATACAATTTTTGGTTTTTCAAAAATCTTTTATTTATTATATATAATAAATATTACAAGTTTATTCTATTATATCTATAAAATTCCATTATATAATAAATATCACAACAATTTTATAAATTTCTACAAAAATTATTCTAAGTTTATATAATGATAAACTTTTCTGAAATAATTTTTAATTCTGAAAAGTCATTTATTTAATATTTTTAATCAATTTTTGTTAGTTTTAATCATAATTAAATCATAATAAATCCAATTTTTAATATTTTTGCACCAAAATTTTATACAAATTATTTCTGAATATTTAGAACAGAAATATAAATTTTAAACTAATAATTCTTTAACTTTAGTATTTTTAAATATTAAAGTTAAATCTTGATAATTTGTTATAAATAGAATTAATATTCTATTTTAAAGAAAATAATTTTGTAAAAATTATTTTTATACTTTAAACACATTATTGTGACCATCTTAAATTTAAATTTCATAAAAAGAATTTTTGTTTATTTATTTACAAAAAATTCTCTCAATTATCAAACAATTTTAATATAAATCAAACGAGCATTTATCCCCAAATTCGAAGCCCTAGAACGTATACATTTGTAGACTAGATAGACTTATTTATTACCTTATTATAGGGTGATATTTGGCATTGTTTGGGCAACACCATTATTCAATCTCTTCAAGAAGTATAACATTTTGCTAAGGTGAGTTTTACATAGCCCCTTTTCTATTTATCACCATTTTTGGGGTGAAACATGTTACAACATCATTTATGCAATTCAATCATCAATGTGTCTATGTGTTTTTCTATGTTGCATTATGTCTTGAACATGACTAGGGTAAGCACAATTCTAGCATAATCATTAACTCCGTACAAGCCGACGGTATACATTGATAGATCTATTGGACTGACAATCCCACCCGGATACGTGCCTCCTACAAAGGTTGCGTGGGTGTTTGTTACTGCAATTTAAACGAGTGAACCGTGAGCGTATGGGAAGTACCACAATACAACAGTCACAAGGGTTGATTATGCACTCGATTTACTTCTAGTATGTTTTCACATATGGACTAGATTGCCATGACACATGAATTGCACAACAAATTTTATTTGATTATCAAAACCTATGTAATTCTCACCAACTTTTGTTGACCCAAAATATTTTCAACTTAACATGTTTCAGGTTCTAATTGCTTGAAGATTTGAATTGATGCTTGAAGATGTTTGCATAGTCTTATTCAATTTGATATACAAGTTCTTAGAACAATTGTATGTAACTTATTTAAATTATTTAATGAAATTTATTATTCACCATGAGCTACTGAACAATCATCAATACGTGACATCCCGATGTTTCCGCCATCGGTTGGGGTGTTACAGATTGGTATCAGAGCCTTGGTTATAGGGAATTAGGTTATTAGAAAAATAATTTAGTCTATAACCATAAGATTTAACCAGCACTTGTTTCTTTTACTTGCTATACTCTATCTCCCTCCTACTTCTTATCACTACTTTCATCCTTACAAGAAGGCTGCTCTCCATCAGTGGATCTACTCTTAGACTAATAGGACAAAATCCCCAGGTTTAACCTGAACCCCCTTGAGATCTCGTCGAAGTTCTAAATTTTAATAACGAAAACGTGCAATCTGGAAGGGTGAACGCCTGTATTCTGAGTCTTCTGTCTTTGGCATTGCGCATATATCCCAATCAGACGAGGGACCCGGATGCCTACCTGGGAATTCTCGGGATTAGTGTTCACTTATAGGCTAAAGCATGTCTTCATATGTTATTAGAATCTAGAATCTTTGATAAGTCAACGTTTTCATTTTTTCGTTTTAATTAATGAATAAATGATTACATTCCTTATATAACCTCATTCATTTCATTGTGTCTCTTACAGATCATGCCTCCACGTCGCAGTGCTCGCCTTAACAGTGGTGACAATCATGATGAAGGGAGTAGCAATCACAACCATAACCACGACAACCATAACAACAACAACGACATTAATGCCCAACTGGCTGCGATCATTTCTCAACAAATGGCGCAACAAATGGCAACCCTGGTTCCTAATTTGGTGGCTCAAGTCATCCAGATGAACAGCAACAGTAATGGCAATGGAAGCGGTAACGGCAACGGAAACGGCAATGGAAACGGCAATGGAAACCATAATGTGAACGGGAATGGAAACGGGAATGGTCTCCCAGCTTGCACTCTTAAGCACTTTAATTCCTGTAATCCCCCTAAGTTCAGTGGAGATGAAGGAGCTACTGGCCTTCTACAATGGTTTGAGGGTATTGAGAATAACTTCATTAACAGTGAGTGCCCCGATAACTTTAAGGTCCGTTATGCTATGAGTGTTCTTCACAAACGAGCACTCACTTGGTGGAATGAGGAAAAGCGCACCAGAGGAGCTGAAGTTGCACTTGCTTTAATTAATGAATAAATGATAAGTCAATGTAATCATTTATTCATTAATTAAAACGAATAAACGAAAACGTTGACTTATCAAAGATTCTAGATTCTAATAACATAATGAAGACATGCTTTAGCCTATAAGTGAACACTCATCCCGAGAATTCCCAGGTAGGCATCCGGGTCCCTCGTCTGATTGAGATATATGCGCAATGCCAGCCTAGACCGAAGACTCAGAATACAGGCGTTCACCCTTCCAGATTGCACGTGTTCGTTATTAAAATCTAGAACTTCGACGGGATCTCAAGGTGGTTCAGGTTAAACCTGAGGATTTTGTCCTATTAATCTAATGGTGGATCCAGTGATGGAGAGCAATCTTCTTGTAAGGATTAAAATAGGGATAGGAAGTAGGAGGGAGATAGATAATAGGAATAAGCAGAGAAGCAAGTAAGAGAAATAAGTACTGGTTAAATCCTATGGTTATAGACTAGATAATTTTTCTAATAACCTAATTCCCTATAACCATGGCTCTGATACCAATCTGTAACACCCCAACCGATGGCGGAAACATCGGGATGCCACGTATTGATGATTGTTCAGTAGCTCATGGTGAATAATAAATTTCATTAATTGATTTAAATAAATTACATGCAATTGTTCTACAAGAATTCGTACATCAAAATGAATAATACTATGCACACATCTTTAAGCATTAACTCAATCTTCAAGCAAGTATAACCTGAAACATGTTAAATTTGAAAATATTTTGGGTCACCAAAAGTTGGTGAGAATACATAGGTTTTTGAATATAATTGATAACCATAGTTTGTACAACAATCACAGTTGTATAATGATAGAGTATGACTCCGACATGTAACAATGTGTCTTTGTACAATCAAACCTTGTGTCGACTGAGGACTAACTCGCAAGTTAGTTAAATGTTGTTACTGTTATCGATCATCCCTGAATTTATGTGGGGGGATGGGTTTGTCAGACCTATAGCGCTATAATCTAAACAGGCGGCTTGATCAATGTTAATGATTGTACTGTGTCTTTTTGTTACAGTCAAATGATAGAATGAGTAAATGATAGTGTAATTGAATCACAAGTTTCAACAATGTAAGAATGAGTAAATGATAGTGTATAAAATGTTTAAACATGTTTCACCCCAAAATGTAAACCAGAAAAAGGGGCTATGTAAACTCACCTTAGTAAAATGTTATGTCTCGTGAAAATAGAATATGTGTTGCCCAACGATGCCAAGTATTACCCTAAAATTAAGGTAATAAATATGTCTAAGTCCTTCTAATCTACAAATATATTCTAGGGTTTCGAATTGGGGATAAGTGTTCATTTGATTAATAATTAAAATGTTTAATAAATAAGAGAAATTTGAGAAATAAATAAACAAAAGTCTTTTTGTAAATTTTAAATTAAAGATGGTCACAATATAAAGTTTTAAGTATGAAAATAATTTTTATAAAATTATTTTCTTAAAAATAGAATATTAAATCTATTTATTTCAAATTGTCAAAATATAACATTAATATTTAAAAATATTAAAATTAAAGCATTATTAAATTAAAAATTGTATTTTTGTTCTAAATGGATAGAAATAATTTATATAAAATTTTGGTGCAAAAATATTGAAAAATAAATTTATTATGATTTATTTATGATTAAAACAAACAAAAATTGATTAAAAATATTAAATAAATGATTTTTCAGGAATAAATATAATTTCAGAAAAGTTTAATGTTATATAAAGTCGGGGTAATTTTTTTGGAAATTTATATAATCGTTTTGATATTTTTATAGAATTTTATAAATAAAATAGAATAAACTTGAAATATTTATTATATATATTAAATAAATAATTTTTGGAAAACTAAAAATTGTATGTTAAACTTTTCAACTAGAATAACATGAAATAATTTTTGTAGAATTTATAAAGGAGTTTTAGTATTTTAAAAAATCATTTTTAAAGAATATATAAAAGTAAAGGTTTTAAAAAAAAAATGTTGTGGTTGCCAAGGCTCGAACCCGGGTCTGGGACCGGGTGGGGTTTTATCACAAGCCCAGCCACCAACTGGGCTGGACCCTGAGAACAATTAAACCATGGTTGAAATTAATTATATAATTATACTGATTCAGTTTTATAATCATTTTAAAGAAAAGAAAAAAAATGTGTGTACGGCGGGACTCGAACCCGCGTATCTTAGGTAACAGCCAGATGACACAACCACTTGATCTAGATCAGTGGTTGTGTCTGTTTTGTTTCTGATTCAAATATATATCGTGGTCTGCAGGTTATGTTTATCCCCAAATCAAATGTCGAGCCCTAGCTTTTTCAATCAACAAAATTAACGAACAATAACCCGATTAAACATGGGGTTATTGTTGTTTAAGGGCCGATGAACAAAAAGAAGAAAAGATATTGCGACTTACAATCTTTTCTCGCGATTTATGAGTGGTCAAACGAAAAAGTCAACTCGCGACAATGAAGCTTGGAAAGATGTTTTTTCAGCAGAAATTTTTAGAGGGGAAAGATTATTTGGCGAGTATAGGTTGTAGTGAAGGCCTCAATTTATAGTGGGAGGCTCGTGTATACGAAATGGTAATGTTTTGACCCACTTAATCCAATGACGCGTTAATTAAACAAGATTTGGAATGTTTTAATGGCTAATTAGCGTGTGATGGACGCGAGTCAACTGTATCAATCACCATTCAAGACACACGGTAGACCAGCTGGTGGGGCTGTTGGTGTGAAAAAGAAAACCGGCCATGGGCTCGGGTTCGAACCCCGGCCCATGCCTTTTTTTTTAAACAGTTTTATCACTAATATATAGATATTATATGTTTATTATAGGGTACTAGGGGTCCAAATGTGTCACGAAATATATTTTTTTTTTTTAAAATGCGGTATTGATAAAAATTGACATGTCATTAAGAAATGTCGTAACGTTCGTAGTATTTAATGCGAAATGTTACACTAGACGCCATGATGACTCGTGCGCCTAGTCAGTGTGGTGCTACCTTAGCGACCTAAGAAAAACATGCCAAAAAGACGTCAACATATAATGCTGGTGAGTTCATAGGTTTTTATAAATGTTACCAAGTCTTACCAAATATTGCGAAATGTTACCAAGTCCAAAACCTGTCAGTACTATGTCAGGTGAAACCAAAGAATGCTAGCTAGGCATATGTTTTGTTACTACTACGATTGGAAAACCATTACTGGACGCGTTTAGCAAGTTTAGCATGTGTTTAAGCAGCCCGAATAGTGTACTCCTCAATCTCCGACCCAACCATCTTGTAATTCCAGACCTCGTGTTCCAACTTCTGAACCTCCTCCCTAGGACAATACTCACTCTTCAGACGATGCACAAAATCCACCCAAAGCATAGCATGAGCCTCCCCCAAACCCAATGTCTGAGCAGTAGAGTTCCACCAAGTTAACGTAGGACCCTCAAATGTCGTAGTGGCATACTTAACCCAGTCCCCAGTGGGACAGTTACACATAAAAAACACAGACTCAACTTTCTCTAACCATCGGAGCAGTCCCACTACTCCCTCAGTCCCAGCAAAGTTATGGGGCTGACAGTCCTGAAACATCTTGTAAGTGCACTGAGGTGGAGGTGGATTAACAACAGCACCACCTAGAACGTTATATGCAGCCTGGAATCCAGCCAAGGCCACATTCACTTGTTGCTGCAACAAGTTCTTTTGTTCCTCTTGGGTCATGTTGATGTTACCACGACCGCCGCCACCACCACGGCCACCAGCACGACCACCTCGACATCCACCACGAGCGCTAGACATAATCTGACTAACAAAATCGAGAGATTCAGATTCACTGCTAGTGTTAACCACTAGGAGTTACAAGAGTTAAACCTAGGTCCGATCCAGGACTATCCATCCAAACTCAGAGTCCAATGGGATTCTCATGCATTTCAGTTTATGATTTCGTGTGCACCCGAAATGATAAACTGCTCTACATGGTCCTC
Source organism: Ambrosia x helenae (assembly GCA_030844895.1). Taxonomy (NCBI): domain Eukaryota; kingdom Viridiplantae; phylum Streptophyta; class Magnoliopsida; order Asterales; family Asteraceae; genus Ambrosia; species Ambrosia x helenae. Next base: position 31,158,412 of record CM061224.1, on the reverse strand, counting down.
CAAGCATACTCCTAGTTCGAACTCAAATCACTTAATACTGTCACCTAGTGACGTGCTACTACAAGCATAAGTACAAGAGAACATGTTTAACCGAGTGCGTCTATTGGAGCACAGAGGGGAGATGTCCGAATCCTGGATAGATCTCAAAAGTACGCAAAAACCACTCCAATATACAACACTGCCGTGTAAGACTCGACTGGTCAGTCCCTTCATCTTCAAATCCCAAAGACGAAGATAAGAGTAGGAAAAAACCCAAGTAAGAATAGATGATGTAACACAGAACTGCGATCATGACATAAAGACACCCCGACAAAGTTAGTACGTATCCCACTAAAACGACTCATAGTGTGTGTGACTCGGCTATAGACCAGACTCTACATGCAGTCCTAGTTCACTATAAACATTAGCTCTGATACCAATCTGTCACACCCGCAAATTTCCACTTGCGGAGTTTTACCGCGAGGCGCCTGACAAACCAGGATCCAAGTCAACGGTCACATAAACAACACTATATGAAAATACGTAACTCAAAACATAATTCTGTTATCAGAAAACTGTAGCGGAAGCATTATCAAGTTACAAAACCAAGTGACAACGTGTTCCAAAACGATTATTTTAAAAACATTAAACTAAGCCCTAGATGCCATGCAGACTCGTGCACCTAGTCCGTGTGGTGCTACCTTAGCGACCTAAGAAAAACATGCCAAAAAGACGTGAACATATAATGCTGGTGAGTTCACAGGTTTTTATAAATGTTACCAAGTGTTACCAAATATTGCCAAATGTTACCAAGTCCAAAACCTGTCAGTACTATGTTAGGTGAAACCAAAGTACGCTAGCTAGGCGTATGTTTTGTTACTACTACGATTGGAAAACCATTACTGGACGCGTTTAGTAAGTTTAGCATGTGTTTAAGCAGCCCGAATAGTGTTCAGCAAGTTTAGCATAGTTCGAGACAATATGCACCTGTCCGACATCCAGTCGACGAGTGGGGCAAGTCACGCCCAATAGATCTATCCACATTCCCCCGTTGTGCAACCCCGCACATTCATGGTTTCCCCTGGGACTTACAAAGATCGTATAGCAACTCGTAAATAAACCATAGTATGACATATGTTCAAATAATAGTTTAGCGCATGTTTTCTCCCCCAAAAGCGAAACCAATAAAAGTGGGGCTGTGAAACTCACCTTAGATTGTGTTCTTCGATTTATAAATAAAAGCTGTAAGGACAAAAAGGATTGAAGAATCCTCTTTTGCTAACCTTAGACTAATTCCTATTTTCTGTCAAAACATTCTAAGTATGAAACTACTGAAGAAAGAAGACAAAAGTACTGAAGAAGGATTCAACAAGTACTGAAGAGTAAAGATCAGAAGTTCTGAAGTCAAACCAGACAAGTCAACTGAAGAACTGCTAAAGACAAACTACTCATCATAGTTTGTCACTCATCAGCACTTGTAATAGAATCTTTCCACCGCCCTTATGTTTCAGTAGTTTATTGGTTTATTATTAGTTTATCTTTTGTACAAGTTCCAAGACTTCAGCCTGTTACAGTCTTGCTTTTGTAACAAGGTTCATGCATTTGTTTGTCTATAAATAGATGGGTTAATCCCTCTATTTTAGATATCGATTTTAATTGAAACTGAAATCCTTCAGAGCTTTTACTTAAAATTCCATTTCATAATCTGAGAATCTATTTGCATATTTATTAGCATATACATTCAATTACTTAGATTCTCATTAATTGTCTTTAGTTTATAAACATCCAGGGGGAGTAACAACTCCTGTTGATAGTGAAACTTTATAAGTTATTCCGTTGTGCAAACTACTTTGATTTGCTTACAAACACATAAGTGTTCATAAGCAAGATATTAATGGGGAAACTTTGACACAATAGTTTGAAAGATTCTCCTCTTTAATTTCCGAGTTGAAATTAAATGGTCAGACCTAAACAAATGTATCTATGCTTCATAGATTTTTAAGGTCTTTACCAGAAAAATGGGAAACTTACTCTATAGTCCTTAGATCTTCACCAAATTTTAACTCCCTCACTCTTACAAAATTACATGGGAGATTGCTAACTTTTGAAAGAGAAATTGATCAAAAGAAAAGGTTGCAAAACTCTGGCAAAACAGCTGATGACTATGTACCAGGTAGGACAACACTTTTAGGACAAGACTCCCCTTCTTGTCCAAATAATTTTGGATCTTTTGACCACATTAACATAACTGCTGGGATCTCATCAGAAAGATCTTATCCAGCTTATGACAATGATGAAAATAGTCAAACTGCTGATAACATGTGTTTTATCATGGATGACTTAAATTTTTTTAGCAGTGATGACTTAGAAGAAATGGACATTTTACACCAACTGGCCATGTTCAGTATAAAAACTAACAAATTTTACAAAAGGTCAGGAAGGAAATTTCCAGGACTGAACATTTCAACAAAAGTTGGTTTTGACAAATCTAAACTTAGATGTCACAAGTGTTAGAAGTTAGGACACTTTGCTAGAGAGTGTAGAAGCTCTAGCTATAACCAACCATAGTCTGGAAATCAGTTTAACCCTAGTTACAATAGGAATAATGGAACACAAGGAAGTACACATTTTGTACAGGCACAAGCTCCACAAATTCAATATGTGCCACAAATATAATATGTATAAATGCCTGCTCAACAAATGCAGAGCCAACAACTAATGACTTCCATTCCAGCTGCTCAAGAACCTCCACAAACTCAACAACCCTCAAAACAAAGTCTTTTTACTCCAGGGTATGTTGACTGGACCAACATTCCTTTTGACACAACTAAGTGCAATCCTGATGCAGACAACAAAATGTTTGACATCAACTGGGGAGAACCTTACAAGGGCAGAAAGAACTTTTCCTTAATGGCATTTGAGGGCTGCACCTCTAAATCTGCCTTATCTCAGGTATCAAAAGAATCTTTGACAACACTATGTTCAAACTCATGCAAGGAATCTTTTGCTTTCATAAAAGAGACCAATGTGCATTTACAAGGCAAAGCCAATGACTAGAAAGAAAACTTGCTGCAAAATCAAAAGTATACTCAAATAAAATTTGATTTAGAAAGAAAACTTGCTGCAAAATCAAAAGAAAATTCTAAATTGACAAATAATGCTATTGAAACCCAAGCACAACTTAAAATCATGATAGAAGACCTAGGTAATGTCAGAAAAGAACTTACTGACACCAAGGTTGAATGTGAGAAATGGGTTGAGTCATGTAAAGGGTACCAACTGCTGCTTAACAAACAAAGTGCATCAAATGTTAGGTTTGGCATAGGGTACAATCACACTGAAACACCAACTGATTTTTCTCCCAAAACTACTGATGATGGGATGAGAATAGTTCAAAATCAAACTTCTGACGAGAAAGAATGCACATCTTTTCATGAAAACTCTCTAAAAATTAAAAAAGAAAGTTGTTCAGAAGTACTGAACAAATATGACTTTAAGCTATCAGTAGTTTCATCTACATCAGGAGTTGAGAACTTGAAAACTACTGATGACCTAAATCAAATCAAGACTTTCAGAAAATTTGCCTTTAAATGAAAAAGAGAAGGCAAAAGAATGTGAAATTTGTGGTTTGTTTAACCACAAAACAGAATTTTGTAGATATAGAAAAGGAAATCAGTATAACAAGAAGATTTCACAGCTGGTTGTGGAAAACAAATCAAAAATGATTTTGAAGAAACTTTCTTTTCCAACAAACAACAACCAAGCAACACCTTTTCTCAGAAAAAGATGAAATGTCAACAAAAATCTTTTTCTCAAGATTCTCTTTCAGTAGTTAGACCTAAATCATCAGCAGTTTCACAAACTACTGAGATTAAAAATCTCATGAAAATGGTCCAACTACTGATGACCAAGGTTGATGGTGGTCCTCAAAAGGATACCACCATTGCTCTTAATGAAAAATCCATTGCCAGAAACACATGGATTCCTCAACCTGGTCAAGAACAAAATGTTAATGTTCTCAAGAGCAAACCCAAAGCCAAATTGGTTTGGGTTCCTAAATCTAACTAATTTGCTACTTTGTGCAGAGGGTCTCCAGAGGCTTAAATAACATTTGGTATGTTGACAATGGAGGCTCAATGCACATGACATGATGTAGACACCTGATAAACAATTTTATCAGTCAAAGAGAAGGACCTGTATCCTTTGTGAACAATGCCAAGGGATATGTGCTAGGACATGGCAATGTATCCTCTGGCAAAATACAGTTTGACAAGGTCATTCTGGTTGAAAACCTTGAGTACAACTTGCTAAGTGCGTCACAAATGTGTGATAAAGGATATTCTTCCTTTTTCACAAAGACAGCCTGCAAGATCATATCACCAGAAGGCCAAAAGTTGATGGAGAAGATCTTAGAAGATCATACTTTGTTGATAGCCAAAAGATGTGGCAATGTCTATGCAGTGGACATTGAGAAGGACAATGTACTGAACAACACTGCTTGTTTCTTCTCAAAGGCATCAACTTCAGAGACTAATCTATGGCACAGGAGACTTGGCCATGTGAACTTTAAAACCATAAATAAAGTCACAAAAATGGGCTTGGTCAGAGGTCTACCCTTGAAAGTATACCAGTGTCAAGAACACTGTGTATCCTGTTTAAAGGGAAAACAACATAAGTCCACCTATAAGTCTATTGAAGAATCAAATACAACTGCATGTCTTCAACTACTCCATGTGGACTTATTTGGGCCAGTCAAAATCATGAGCTTTGGTAAGAAGAAGTACTGCTTAGTCATCATTGATGACTATTCAAGATTCACATGGGTCTTCTTCTTATTTTCCAAGGATGAGACAGCTGAAATCATCAAGTTCTTCATTCTACAAGTAGAGAAACAATATTCTCTCTCTGTCAAAACCATTAGAAGTGACAATGGGACAGAGTTCAGGAACAAAACTCTGGATGAATTCTGCTTGTCTAAAGGGATTATTAGACAATTCAGTGTTCCCAGAACTCCTGAACAAAATGGTGTGGTAGAAAGGAAGAACAGAACACTAATTGAAGCAGCAAGAACCATGTTAGCTGATTCAGGCCTACCATTGTATTTCTGGGCTGAAGCATTCAACACTGCATGTTATGTTTAGAATAGAGTCCTTGTCAACAAGAGACACTCCAAAACTGTCTATGATGTTCTTGATGGCATTAAGCCCCTTATCTCCTTTTCAGGGCTTTTGGATGTCAATGTTTCATTCTAAACATTAAAGACTCTATTTCAAAGTTTGCTGCAAAAGTTGATTCATGTTATTTTCTTGGTTATTCTTCCACTAGGAAAGCCAACAAGGTTTTTAATTCAAGAACCAAGATAGTAGAAGAAACACTGAATGTCAAGTTCAATGAGTCAAAACATACTCTCATTCCAGCACATCCTGCTAAAGTCTTTGACCTTGACAGTTTCCATTTCGGACCTGAAAAGACTGTCACTTCATCTAAACCTATTTATTATGGTGCTCAAAGGTTTGATGATGAGGATCCTACACCATGGACTCCTAATACAATCATTAAGTAAACTTTTAAACCATCAGAAGTTTCACAAACTTCTGATTCAACAACTGCTGATGTACAAACTCAAACATCTGTTTTAGCTCCTACAACTACTGATGATGTTCAAACAGCTGAACCAGATATTATAAACCTCAGTGGTTTGTTTGAAGAAGTACAAGAGCCACCTACACCTATCAGTGGTTTACAACAACTGATTGAACACAAGGATCATCCATTGGATCAAATCATGGGGGATATTGCATCAGGGGTTCTCACAAGAAACCAGCTTTCCAACTTTTGCTTCTTCTCAGCATTCATTTCTTAGTTGGAACCTAAGAAGTATCAAGAAGCCCTCAAAGACAACAATTGGGTTCAAGCTATGCAAGAAGAGTTGCTCCAATTCAGGAAGCAACAGGTCTGGGAAATCTGTCCCTAACCACAAAACAAGCTACCAATTGGCACAAGATGGGTTTTTAGAAATAAACAAGATAAAGCTGGTATGATTATCAAGAACAAGGCAAGACTGGTGGTACAAGGTTATTCTCAAGAAGAGGGAATTGACTATGATGAAACCTTTGCTCCAGTTGCAAGACTTGAAGCCATCAGGTTATTTTTGGCTTATGCAATTTCCAATAAACTTAAAGTTTTTCAAATGGATGTTAAAAGTGCAGTTTTGTATGGAAAAATTAAGGAGGAACTGTATGTCTGTCAGCTACCTGGGTTTGAGGATCCTTCTCATCCTGAGTGGGTGTACAAACTTGACAAGGCTCTATATGGGCTAAAATATGCTCCTAGAGCTTGGTATGAAACACTTTCAAACTTTTTACTCAAAAATAACTTTACAAGAGGCTCCATTGATAAAACTCTTTTCATAAAACATGTTGGAAATCATGTCTTACTTGTTCAAATTTATGTTGATGATATCATATTTGGTTCAACTAATACAAAATTGTGTGATGAATTCAAGAAACTCATACAATCAAAATTTGAGATGAGTACAATGGGAGAACTGCAGTACTTCTTGGGACTGCAGATTAAACAACAATCAAATGGAACTTTTATTCTTCAATCTAAATATGTTAAAGAATTATTAAACAAATTTTCTTTACTAGACTGTAAATCATGTTCCACTCCCATGACTCCAACCACACAAGTTGAACCAGATGATCAAGGAAAACAGGTTGATCAAACCATGTATAGATGTATGATAGGTTCCCTTCTGTATCTAACTGCTTCTAGACCAGATATTATGTTTTCAACATATGTTTGTGCTAGATATCAATCAGCCCCTAGGGAATCACACCTCATTGAAGTCATAAGAATTTTCAGTTATCTGAAAGGAACTCCTACACTTGGAATTTGGTATCTTGCTTCTAGCAATACCAAGTTAACAGCTTTTTCAGATAGTGACTATGCAAGGTGCAAAATGTCAAGAAAATCAGCATCTGATGGTTGTCAATTCTTGGGAAACTGTCTAGTGTCCTAGCAATCAAATAAGCAAACATCTGTTGCAACTTCAACTGCTGAAGCTGAATACATTGCAGCTGCAAGTTGTACATCACAGATACAAATGGCTCCAATATCAACTTCTTGATTATGGAATCAAAGAGACCAAGACACCATTGCTTGTAGACAGTAAATTTGCCATTAGCATCATTCAAAATATTGTTCAGTTTTCAAAAACTAAACATATTGAAATCAGGTATCATTTCATAAGGGATTGCTATGAAAAAGGCAAGATTGATGTGAAGCATGTAACAACAGCTAATCAAATAGCTGACATATTCACTAAACCCCTTGACACATCAACATTTCAAAAGTTATTATCCATGCTTGGGATGCTAAATTTGTAAGTGTTTCTTTTATTTTCCTGCACATATTTTTTACTTTCACTTACATTGTCTGTCATCAAGACTTCTGAAAAACAAAAAGAAAGAAACTACTGATCTACAAAACATCAGAATAGGGATATTTTCTGAAAAATGATTAACTTCTGATAAAATAAACTTCAGAGGCTATGAATAAAGTGTTTATAAACATTCTCATCAGTCGTTAACAAACTACTGAAGAGAATATGGGAACTACTGATGAAAGTTAGTCTTCATCAGCAGTTTTGTCAATAAGGGTAAATCAGACATTTCCCACATCAGAAGTTTGACCTAGGGCGGTTAGAAACTTCTGATAAACACCTTTTCCATCACTTATCCTTTCAAAAAGCAAAATTCTTTCCTTCTCTCTCAAAAACACTCTCAAACCCTCCCCTGCAAACAAACAAAAACACTGTTCGATCCACACACACACACAAACCACATGGCTCTCATACTGAAACAGGGACACAATCAAAGAGGCTATTTTGAGAAACATGAAGCCTGGTCCCAATATGACGAAAGCATTGATTTAGTCATCAAATCCCAATACTTCACTGCCTTCACCATTGATCCTCCACTTCATACTAAAACTCTTAATGAGTTATGGGCGAACGCCGAGACGGTGACAGTGAATGACCAGATTATTTCCCTAAAATCAACCATCCAAGGGAAAGTAATGGAAATCACACCGGCTACATTGGGGATAAGACTAGGTCTGGATGATGCGGATGCACCAGATCATTTTCCCAATTCTACAATCCATTTAACCATGACAGAGTGTGGTTATCAAGGTACTCTCCCACATGCAACCATTTTCAAAAAAAAAAAAAAAAAAATTGAACCAAAATACAAACTTTTGTTTCATTACATAATCAAAATACAAACTTTTGTTTCAAGACAGCTTGCAAAGTTATCTGGTAGAACTTCTCAACCTGGCAGGCTTCCAGAAGTGGATGAAGCCAAAAAGGGGGAGAAGATTAAGGAACCAAGAGAGTTACTGGAAGCTAGGATAAAGGCAAAAGTGGCTCTACAAAAACAACAAGATAAAGAGAAAGCCCAAAAAGGATTAGAAGATCAAGATAGGCTCTGGAACTGAAGTTGAAGCTGAAACTTCCCAAGGCCTCAATGAAGAAACTTCTGAAGACTCTGAAAGTACTGAAGACAATCCTTCAGTATTTGATACTTCTATCAACCCTTCAGCAGTTAACACTTCCAACATCTCATCTGAAGAGCCTTTTATGGCAACTGAAGACATTCCAACCCCTATTCTAAGGCCTGCAACCACTCAAATGCCTGTACTAAACCCTTCTCCAATCTCAATGTCAAAAGAATTACTTGAGAAGAGTCTACTTGCAGCACAGAAGAAAGCTAAGGAAGATGAGATATGGAACAACCTAGAAGCAAGGGAAGATTTGAGCTACAATGACAAATTCAAAGCATATGAAGAAGAGTTGAATAAACAAGCTGCAATTGAAAGAGTTGCTGAGGAAGACAAGAGATAACAACTGATGTCTTATATTACAAAGAACAGTAAAACTAAAGCTTTTTCACTCAAAGGACTCTCCATGGATGAGCTTACAAGAAGAGCTCAACTTGTTGCTGACAAGATTGCCACTGAAAAAGACAGAAGGGCAAAGAAAGCTGAAATAATAGATGAACTGGTAGCCAATGATTTTGGTTCAAAAGCCTCAGTGTCAAAATGGAGAGAAGATAAACTATTTGACACATACAAAAGATTCAAGGCTGATAATGCTGCAAATCCAAAGAAGTACAAAACTTCTGAAGTGTCAACTTCAGTAGTTAGAACTTCTGGTACTAAAACATCAAAGCCTGCTACCAAGAAGAAGCAAGAGGAGATCATAAAGACTGATTTCAAGATGGTATTTCTTGAAGGCAATACAGTAGTACAAGGAGACTTTGTGATCGAAGAAAAGCCTCTACGGACACAATTCAGGGATCCTTCAACATTTGCTTACCAAAATACAGAAGACAATAACTGATAAACTGCACACAAAGGTAATCACTGAACATCATTTATCTACCTTTGATATACCTAATGTGGTGCAAACAGAAGAAGGAAAAGAATCCCACCTGAGGGTCACTGAAGTAAAAAACATCCCTTAGTCAGGAACATCCCAGGGATCCAGCATGGTCCCTTATACATTGGACTTCGACCAATCTAAAGTTCTGATTAGGAAATGGTCATTTACTGATTCCAACTCAGTATTAGTGACAAGGAGAGATCGTTCAAGAAAGGTGACAGAAAAATAAATACATACGAAAATAACGGAAAGCTATATACTCGAGAAAATCAAATACAAACTAATAGAATCAATAGAATGAACACAGATAAACAGACTAAGCCTAAAACTATACAAAAAATGAAACTAATTAGTAGTCCAAATACGAACAAATAAATCTAATCAATCAAATAAAGAACAAATCAAATTCATAGACAAACAAATAAATCCAATAATCAATCAATTAAATCTATCAACATCCTAATGAACGAATAATCAAATCAAACAATCCTATAAGCAGATAAATGAACGAATCTATATACAAACATATAAACCAATCTAAAATCAATCCAAAATATCTACATACAGATAAATTAAATAAAAATTCAAATAATCATATATGCAAATGAATGAATGAAATAACGAATCAACGAAGTATAAACAAGTATTCACAAGCATGTACTCTAGTAAAAAGTTGACTTGGTTCGTTCCTAAAGCTCGTCGCGTCCCCGGCAACGGCGCCAAAAATTTGACGTGTCTGCTAGTACACATAATTTAGCGATAAAATAACACACGTTTCTGCTTTAATATTTATAAAAATGGTCTAGACCTTAATATTAAAATACACACAATAGGGCAAGTGTACCCTGGCATATATGTAGTAATGTGCAGATAAGAACCAGATATCGATCAATGGACGCGCGCGGAGCAATGGTACTAAAACTCTATCCCCGATTTACAAGTAGGAAAAGATAGTTTGAAGTTTGTTTATAACTAAATTAATTCTAAAACATATAAATAACACAAGTAAGACTCCAAATAGAAAATATAACTATATAAAATATAATATACAAATCCTAGCATGTCATCTGCATATAATAAGAAATACAGGCGTGCGATCAACTTTCCCATTTTCCGACAGTTAGTGTCCCTTTCGGGCATCCTACCATGACAACTATACAGAAAGCTAACACGAATACACACGTTAACCACTTCAAGTCGTTTATTAGCGAGCAGCTGATATGATCTCATGCAGATCTTCTAAAGATAAGTTAGTCATCTGTTAAGAGTTTTCTAACCTCACTAATTCAGGAAAGCGATACCGAATACACAATACAGCCACCTAAACTAGCATAAAGTAGAGCATTTCACAACCTATTCCATTTTACCAACTTTGAACACAGATCTACTAAGATCGCTATTTTTACCAAAATAACTACCAAAGATCATTAACCGTGTCAAAGATTAGTAACGGCACCATTAAGCTTTTAAAACCCTTTTACGTGCCAGTAAGCATTTTTAACCGTTACTCGACTGACTTTAACCAAACCAATACCCGGATACAGTTTCATGGCGTAAACTTATTAACAAGTTAACTAGTCTACTACCGGATGATTAAACATATGCTTTTTCAACATTTATCCGCCTAACACATTCGACAATCATCAAAGTCATTCAAATACAACTACAAATCCAATCACAATGAAACAAGGTTGCGCCATGATCATCAAGATCCAAACATGAAAAACGCCAAATATATACAACACATGATTACATACACACGATTGTTTTTACTACCAATGATTACTAAATATTATCCATAGTCTACTACCGGATGATTAAACATATGGTTTTTAAACATTTATCCGCCTAACACATTCGACAATCATCAAAGTCATTCAAATACAACTACAAATCCAATCACAATGAAACAAGGTTGCGCGATGATCATCAAGATCCAAACATGAAAAACGCCAAATATATACAAAACATGATTACATACAAACGATTGTTTTTACTACTAATGATTACTAAATATTATCCATAGACTATAATGTAATAGATCAAACCATAAATCTTGAATGTGATGGATTGGATGATGCTAGATGATCCAGATTGAATCCCGAGCTTGTTAGACAGCCTTCCAGCAACCTTGATGGTCCAGAAATCGCCCAGAATCTCCCTGAGAAAACCCAACATTTGATCAGTGTGGTCTGCTCTGTTTTTATAGAACTCTTGATTTTGTGCACGGTGGTGCGCATAAAGTGCACGGCCGTACACTTTAACTTTACAAAGTGACGTGCAAGTGGGCAAGTGGATTGGCTGGTTCCTGGAAATATCTTGGAATCCCGCACGGCCGTGCACCTAGGGTGCACGGTCATGCGGGTCTGGTGGTAGCCGGGTGCCAGGGTTGCACTACCTGGTGCACTGGCAGTGCACTCGAGAATCTGAGTCGCACGGGCATCCGCACGACAGTGCTGATCAAGGTGCCCGAGAACCTGATGTGCACTCCGGATCGCACTGGCAGTGCACATCATCTGTGTACGAGCCAAGTAAGTCTGCACGGGCGTGCACCTGAGGTGCACGACCATGCACTTCTTCCAGACTTAGCTGATTTTTGCAGCAACTTCCCATTTGGTCCAAATTTCGCTCGGTTTCTTCATCTTGGTTCGTGGGACGTCGTTTAAGACCTGCAATAAACATATGAAGCGGTTAAGTACCGAATTCGTGCAATTATGGTCAAAAACGCATAATTTGGGAGTTTAATCGGGGATTTATATATGTATATTTTAACGTATATCAAACCTCCCCACACTTGAACTTTGCTTGTTCTCAAGCAAACAACTATACAAAAATAAACGAAAAACTCGCCAAGTGGCAACAAAGACAAATTGTAACCTGTACAGACGATAATAGTCAAGCCAACAAGATATAGAAACAGGTGATAAAATAACTAAAAAGCAACGACTCGCTTCCGATCTATAAGCATGCTAACCCGTACACGAATCACAATGTTCACACACGCTCGGTTTTATTTATGATACATACGTGTAATGTGTATGTGTAAATCGCTCCATTGCCAAGACAATGAATCGTGCAATATCATAAGCTTGTCAAAAGATCTAATCTTCACCAACTAACTTGTGAAAAAGCACAAATCAAGAGGTCTTATACGGGTTGTAATGTTAGGCAAAGGTAAGGGTATGGAATGGATATTTACAGTGACAAATCGCCTAAAACCCGGAGGTTATGTCTAACTAATATCAACTAATACAACTGTACAACACAAACGCGAATATAGGCAATTTTTATTTTAAATCGAGCTAAACTTATAATTTCTAACTTTAAAGCTCTAAAAACTGCTCGAATCACTGCTAATTTACCCTATTTTAGGGTGTTCTATTTTTCTGGATTTTTTTTATGATATATATATAACTGAACTACGACTAATATAATCAAGATACGGGTTCTAAATATATAAACCCGAAAACGAACTATTTACAACACATAAACTAGTTAAACAATAACCTAAACCGAGTTTTAACACAAAAGGTTTAAAAGAAAAAGGCTATTTGGTTTAGTGGTGAAATGGTGTGGTAAATAAGAAAAACACGGGATTAGGTTCAACATGGTTAACTAGTGGATAATATTTGGGTGCGGGAAACAGATAGAACGAAAAGAAAAGGCTAAATCAAAAGGGTATCCTAAATGCCTCAATCATATTCGTACAATGTCACACATATCTGATCTAAACAAGTATACTAATGACAAGTTCTAAATTGCACAAAACATCCGACTCACTCGCAAGCAAGTCAAAGAAATGTAATCTATTCTAAGGCTCAAACGCTCACGTAACCGGAAGGAAATGGGTGCAAGTGTACGAATTAAACACGCTCGTATCTCGTCGGTTTGTCGCGCCTCAAGTTATTTTTATCAAAAATTTAGTTAGGCTTGATGTTTATAAGAAAATATATACATATATGTACTTTTAAAGGTTATATATACATATATATATATATATATATATATATATATATATATATATATATATATATACAAGAGGACAAACAAGATATAATCCCTCCCCACACTTGAATCTCACATTGTCCCCAATGTGACAATAGAAGGCGTTTATGAATTAGCTATCTATAGTGTGAAAAAGGAGAATAATACTCCCCTCGTGTCGAAGAAACGTCCGGGTAAATAGGCGGCATGAGAATCGATAACGGTGCTCGCTAGTTACCTGCATAACCAACATTCTTGACACAACAAACTCATCAAACCCATTCATCAACTTCCACAAAATAAAAGAAACTAAATACTGAATACTAAAATACTGAAGGAAAAATAGTTCAAACACAATACAAACTAAAAACATAATGTCTTGGGTACGCAGACCCGGAAATAAAGTACTGAAAGCATAATAAAGAGAAATACTAACAACTGCATGCATGAGGAGGTAGTGGCTACTGGTCGGCCCCGTCCCTGTGGTGCTGACCGGAGCTTCCTGGCTGGTCGCCAGGTGGTGCTCTATTAGGGAACATGGGCGGGTTATTGAAGGAACCCGGATGCACTGACTCTAACCCGGCAAAGAGGTACTCAAAGCTGTACCTGACATCCTGCTGCACACGATCCATAATGGACCGCATATACTGCTGGTCCTGTGTAATCTGTACCTGCTGTGCGCCGATGTTCTGCACGTTCTGCTCCAACGCCTAGAACCGCATGTAGAACTCAGGGTATGTCGGAATGTCGGGTGGCCACTGCTGGTCCTGAGGGTGGAAGTGTTGAGGAGAGTGCTGTGGAGAGTCGTGTGGCGTGTCACCACCGCCCCCTGGGTGCTGATCATGCATCTCCTCGTCCTCCACCTCTGGTGGTGGTACGGGGTCCCATATAATGTCGTGGCTAACAAGGCGTGGACCCTCATCTGTGTCAGCAATCCGGTTCTGGGCCCTGAGTGATCTGAGTTCCAGTGTAACCCCAGTAGTGACCTCTGTCAGCGATGCCTTGACCTCGTCGGTCAGAACGCCCAAGGCCTCGGCGATCTGGGTGATGTACTCTCCGCCATGAATCTCACTCCCGTCTTTGGTGCTCCCAGCACTAAGAAAGAACTCGGCCATCCGTGCGGCCAAGTTCAACGGGGCACCCTCGTAAAAATGGTATAAGAATAGTAGATCGGGAGTGGGACAGTTCCTCGAACTGTCCTTTTGGCCACAGATAGTATGGCTAAAAACATGGTGTAACATGCGGAGAAGCGGGTCCTTAATCCTAGTGGCCTTGGCCGACCTCGGGTTATAAGGTATACCAATGGAAATCGACGCCCAAAATGCAGCCCGCTCATCATTTTATACGAAGCTGTGGACACCACTAAAGTCGTCTGAATTGGTCTCCAAATGCTCGTAGATTCCCAGTCTCGCTACCGACCAATGGTACCACTTCCCACAGAGCCTGAACCGAATGTCTTTGTCGTGAAAGTTCTTATACACCCCATCCTTTGGTTTCTTGTAAGAGTAGGATGCTAAGAACTCAATCGTAATCTCTCTGTAGACCGGTCGGTTGATACTCAGCAGCTTCGCCATATTAGGTGAGACAAACCCGTCGAACCTTTCATGCTAATTCAGCGTGGTCAGTAGGTCCCGGTTGAGCCGAATGGGAACACCAATGATTCCCGTCGGTTCCAGAGCTTCATCAATTTGTCTATGCACGGGGCTTCCTTCTTGTTTCTGTTATCGAATCCGAGGAAGTCGTGGGCCATATGCATACAAAAATGAATACTCAGCTGTTAGTACACCAAAAACGGAGGTCCCGAATGTCCAAAATGGACCTGCATGCATTCTGACCTGATTATGCACATGTTGCACGGCCGTGCACAATTGTGCAGGGTCGTGCACCCTTGGTTTTGGCTCAGGTCTGAGGCTGCACTGCCTTGTGCACTGGCAGTGCAGTCCACTTTTCTCGGCACGCACGGTCCTGCGCACGACCGTGCAGATGACCGTGCAAGGCAGTTCAGCTTGGTTATTCCGAGCTGCACTGCCAGTGCCTGATCTGGTGCACCTCACCTCGCATGGTCTTGCGGGTTAGGTGCACGGGCGTGCACTCCCTGCAGATTTGCACAATTTTTAACAATAATCACCCAAATAATCTACATTCAACATTTAAACACCTTTTTTCAAGGGATTTGGACCTGGGAGTGCATGACTTTAACAATAAATGAAAGAAACTAACTAAATTAAAAACTATTACAACAAGATTTATGGGTTTATTAAATTTTTATGAAGAAAACCCCCAAATCTTCAACCTAGAAGACAAAAACACACGGATTTAAACTAGAAAAGCATAAAAGATGTGCAAACAAATAAAAGGAAACATACATTGAAGGATTAGCAAGCTAAGAATGAAAGATCTTGATTAAAAGGTGTTGTTTTCCGGTGATTTGAGGGTGTGCACGAGTGTGCAGCCGAATGTGCTAGGGTTTGTGAGTGTTATGAAGTTAAAGATGTATTTATACCCATGATTTTGGACTGGGCTTTTTGGCCTGCACGGTCGTGCGGCTGACCGCACGGTCGTGCACATCCTTGCACCCGATCCTACACACTCGTGCGATCAGGGGTGAATGTCTGCTCGGTCCGCACGGTCGTGCGCCTGAGGTACACGGCCGGGCAGGACTTGCAGTTTTGCAGAAATGCAGCCAGAAGCTGCATTTTTCTGCGCAGCAGCCCCGTATCCCTTTAAACCTGCCTGTAGCCCTTTAAACCTGCTTGTAGCCCTTTGTCGCTCCATTGGTCATTCCCGCTCCGCTCAAAACCGGTACGAACCTGCACATAACTTGAAAAAAAAATGTTAAACTACGAAAATTAAAATAAAGCAAGAAATATTCACATTAATTACATATTTACCCTTTGGTGCGCCCATACATGCCGCACTAATTTTATTATCGAGTCGCTAGCTAGACTCACTTCCCCACACTTATTAGGCGCGTGGGGCGTAGAGATCGATTACCTCTACGGATTGGTCAACCGGTCCCTCAATGTAGACTTCTAATCTATGATCGTTGACTTTGAAAGTCAAACCCTGAGAATTCTCGATTGAGACATTTCCGTATGGATATACTTCCTTAACGGTGTACGGACTTGTCCAAGGGGACTTTAAATTTCCTAGAAAGAGACGCAGGCGAGAATTGTAAAGCAGGACCAAGTCGCCTACCTGAAAATCTTTCTTGTGTTTCAGGCGACTGTCATGCAACCTCTTGGTGTACTCTTTGTACGAAATCGAGCTATCATAGGCTTGCTGCCTAAGCTTCTCCAGCTCGTGAATCTGCAAGAAATGGGTCTCACCGCTGGTCTTCAGATCCAGATTCGTTGTCTTCAGAGCCCAAAATGCCCTATGCTCTAGCTCGACAGGAATAGGCAAGCCTAAAGGGAGTCGTCCCAATAGGCGTCTTGTATGCAGTCCTGAAGGCCCATAACGCGTCATCCAGCTTGTCAGCCCAATCCTTGTGTCACACCCCGAAAATCCTTGTGGGTTGATCTCTTTAATACTACGCAGCGGAATATATACTTCTAAGACTCTTTGAACTCCAAACGCCATTTCTAAACTCTTAGGTTTCCAATTCCAAGATGTTTGCCTATTCCAACCATGCCATTGCCAAAATCTAGACCTTAAAGACATACTAAAAGACGTCAACATAAAGTTGGTGAGTTCATGGTTTTATATTTGTACTTTGTAAACCCATATCCAGTAACATGATTTCTTCCCATTAATCACCCAACCTGAACCAACCTGTTCAATAATGAGATTTCTTCCCATAGTATAAAATGTATTTAAAAGCCAAAGTAGTAAAACAAAAACGTTTGATGCCAACATGTTTTTATAAAATAAAAAGCGATTGTCACATTTACTGGTTTTAAAGAAATTACTCATACTTATTAGCTTTTAAAAACAAAAGGCGTATGATTTCCGTATTACTAGATTAGAATCAAGTAGGGTTGCAAATTCTACAAGCATGATGTATCCAAAGGCTTTTAATCAATCCATAACTTTGTTTCCCGGGGTGTCGTTCTTATCCAAGAGGGACTTGCTGATGTTTATGTTCATTTTTCAAGCAGATTTCGACCCAGTCAAATCATGAAAACGGGGGAGTCCATCCAATAGTACTACAACATAAACAACGGCCTTTTCTGAAGGCTAATGATTAAAATGTGCTGGAGTGTGAGTGGCAACATGTTGGTTGACACTGGTGTCACGAAAGAATCGTAGCCACCGGTGCACGAACCAGAGGGCATCAATTATTCTATATTTCCTGTTTTATTCATCATACCCGCATGTTAATCCCTTTATAACAAAATCTGTATAATCCCTTTATCCCTTTTAAAACCAATTTATATAATCCAATACAAATTATCCCTTTTTGTACCAATCTGTACAATCCATTACAAATTATCCCTTTTTATACCAATCTGTATAATTCAATGCAATTTGTCTCTTTTTAAAACCAATTTGTATAATCCAATACAAATTATCCCTTTTTGTACCAATCTGTACAATCCATTACAAATTATCCCTTTTTATACCAATCTGTATAATTAAATCTTGTTACGTTTTATAGTAAACAGGTTTTCATAAAAAAAAGTATGTCTTCCACCCCGAAAACAGTTATAAAACAGTAAAAAGTGGGGGCATGAACTCACCTGGGTATTTCTGCTAAGTTAGCTATCAATGCTTGAATCATTAATCACTCTTTTGTGTCCTAATTACCAGCAAAGACACTTTAAAATTTAACACGAAAGCCTATTATCCAACTATCTAGATTCGTATGTACGAATCCGAGTCTAGAAAGTGGTGTGACTCAGAAAGGATTTACATTTTTCACCAAATCACATTAACCAAAGATTTTAGCTATATGTCCATACACATATTAACATAGTAAAATCTATCACATAGATTCACATAATCTATCCAATTTATCCACATATACGAAATACACCGTCTTAACGCCTAGTAAGACATTTTTCTAGCACTTTCATCACATGCAAGTTCCCAATACCACATATCAACTTATGTACAATATATTAACTTAATTCCCATCCTAGGATCTGTATATAGATCACAAAACAGGACCAAATTTGCTGTTCTAAATCAGCCTCATAATCTAGCATTTACGTGCCTCAAAAACCACATTTTGGCGACTTCTAACACACAGTTTTGCACTGTAAGCGTTTGTTAACAGGGAAAACCTATTATATATCCTAAATGATGACTTTTATACATATTTTAACACTAATAAAGTTATTTTACATAAGACCTGAAAATGAATACTTTTAACTTATAAATTAGTCGAAAACGTGCATTTTCGCGCATCTTTTGCAAAGATAATTAGGTTTTTGCATTAGGACATTCATCAACCCTTAATGATACATTATTTTCCTTCAAAATAACCCTCAAAAACATGCTCATTATCAGATTCATAAAAACCTACTTAACAAGTTCATTTTACACAAAGTATCCACTTTTTAGTTACTAGTCATCAATTAGAACCCATCAATAGTCATTAATCGCCTATTACTTGAATCCTAACATGATTTTAAATCCAATTAATCTTTTACATCAGATCTGTACTAAAACATAAATAGATCATCCATGCAATCATATTTCCATCAAAACAATCAACACTCATGTTCATATCCATCATCTAAACCTCATTTTAACTATTAAACCGAAAAACCCCTTAACTATTTTGACTAAATGGTCAAAATAATAATAATAATCAGATATAAAACTCATTAAAAATCATCTTGCAGGTATCATCCATCACTTAATCTAGGCATCTATCAATCAACACAAACAATCTTACATACATATACATATATATGACACATGCACACACACTTTTCACACATTTTTCCATTTCTATTGTTTATTTTATGAAATTGTCACACCCTCAAAATCCACTTGCGGAGTTTTACCGCGAGGCGCATGACAAACCAGGATCCAAACCAACGATCACAATAAACAAGTCTAAATGAATATAATGCAATTTCAAAACATAGTTTAAAATTCCCGTTTACAGCGGAAGCTTATTCAAAACAGTATCTCAAAAGTAAACCAATTGTTCAACATATGAAAACCATGCGACTCTAACTAGACGCCGTGCAGACGCGTGCGCCCTAGTTCCATTGTGCTACCTTAGCGACCTGAGAAAACATGTAAAAGTTTACGTCAGCACAAAAATGCTGGTGAGTTTACAGGTTTTGTATCCAAGTACCAAGTCAACCTGTCCATACTATAACAAATCGAAAACCAGTGTACGCTAGCTAAGCGTATGTTTTGTTACTACCACGATTGGAAAACCATTACTAACTCGAATACCAGATGTTGTGCCCGAAAAGTACCAGTTGTTCCTGTTGTTCCTGTTTGAGACAATATGCACTCGCCCGGCCCTCCAAGCCGACGAGCGGGGTTGGTCACTCCCAATAGCGCTATTCACATTTCCCCGTTGTGCAAACCCGCACATTCATGGTTCCCCCGGGACTTCCAAAGATCGTGTAGTACACAATAGAACCCATAGTATGACAGTAGTTACCAAATAATCGTTTTAACACATGTTTTCTCCCCGAAATATGAAACCAGTTTAAAAGAGGGGCCGTAAACTCACCTTAACGTGCAAGCAAAGAATCCGAACAGCAAGCAATATATGCTACCGACACCCTAATAACAGTGTCGCTCAGTGAGTATAGGCGTAATATCATTACCCATATAACTCGTTTGTCCAAGGCGTTTTAAATGTTCAAAAGTGTGTATGCGACGCCTAGTGATTCTACATGCAATAGTAAACCCTACGGACCCGTTGGTGAATACGTTGGTTACAATTAGTTTCTACATTCCGTATGTGTCTCAGACAAGTGTACTTCAGTTACATGTCAATTCCATACCACCTAAGACCTCAATTAATCACAGAAGCACATAATACACAATCTGTGTTTTCAGGACAGATTGTGCGCCATCAAAACGAATTTATTTAAAATAGCAAACCAGTGAGTTAACCTCCCAAATTTTTACTGAATTTACTTTGGGATTCACTCGACAATACCTATTTTTGTTTTGTCTCAATTCCAAACACAAAAATTATGAAAATTCGTACAATACAGCTATGTCCAGAAAATCTCCTCAACAGGTCAGTTTAGTAGGAAAATTCTTAAAAATTGTGTATTCATCCAAACGAGATGAATCCACTTGGAAAAGCTCTATTTTTCCAGTATTGACCTGCTGTAAAAATTTCATAACCGAACTCCTTGTAAATCTCAAGTTATGACCATTTAAAGTTAGCCCAATTTACTAATCCGAAAATCTGATATGACCCCTAATCAATTAAAATTCCAAAAACGACTCAAACGATGTCCAAATTCGATGGTTTTGCCCATTATGAAAAGCTAAGACCTTGTACGTTACAATCATGCAAAGAATCGATCAAACCAATTATTTTCAAGCCATGAAACAGACCCTACAAGTCGACATTCAGAATCTGTCCAGATTCTGATCGTACAATATTATCAATTATATCAAACCCTAGTTGCATATTATCAATCAATAACACCTAATAATCATCATACAACTTTCCTAATACCTATTCCCATCAGATCCTATTATCAAACATGTCAAGATCAAAGCTTTTAGGATCAAAACACCAATAACTTGCGCAACAAGCATCCTATGATGTTACTACGCGTTTATTAATAGGTTTAATCCGTTTAATCTTCAAAAAGACTCATGTTTTAATGTTTATTAAACCCATTCAGACCTGGACAAACTTGTTATATGATTTTTACAATAAAACATAAAGTAAAAAGCGTAAGAAATCATGAGTTATACCCTTAGCTCTTCAAATCAATCAATCGCGCGCCTTGGAGCCTCCCAATTGATGATCTTGAGCCTTAGCAGGAGTTTTTGGAGTGAAATATTCGTGTGGGGCAGTAAGGGGGCGATTAGGGTTGAGTATGAGGGCTGCATGGGGGTTAAGGATGCTTAAATACGAGTTTGAGGCGGTTTAAACCCGTCAGTCCTCTTCGAGCGGTTGCTCGGAGCCTGTGAGCGGCCGCTCACAGGTCCGGGGCGCGCGTTTTTGCTTCGTTTAGCCTCCCGACGCGTTACCCATCGACGTTTTCGTTGTTTCGAACCGTAACAAGTGTAACCCCATGCGTTAAGACCCTAATCAACCTCATACTCCACTTTTAATAATTTTTATTAACGTGTTCGGTCTAGGTTCACATAATCGCGTATGGTTTTCACATAAGTTGTCAGATATCACCGAGACACCTAAGTTTATTATTCACCAACGTCCGAGGTTCACTAATCATGCAATCACACGTTAACTCACACAAGGAGTCAAAACCCGACCCACACAAGGAGTCAAAGCATCTCATAACCCGAGATGTGAAAGTAGTAACCCGACCCACACAAGGAGCCAAAGCATCTCATAACCCGAGATGTGAAAGTAGTAACCCGACCCACACAAGGAGTCAAAGCATCTCATAACCCGAGATGTGAAAGTAGTCCCAAACCGGACTAGAAAACGTTTTGTAAGTTTTCTCAAACCCGAGACAATGCACGTATGTCCTTTCTAGCTATCTAGCTAACCCTCGTTAAGTATAATATACGCGTGACTCGCTAAGGTAGACTTTCATCTAGACAATGTTGTTAACCAGAATTTGCCGGGTGTCACAGAAATCTTTTAACAAAACCCATTTTGTTTGGTGAAAGGCTTGAGAAATCAAAATCAAAATAGAAATATAAACCATATTTCATAAGGATTCTCACCTTTGAAGATCATATGATAAAAAGATGGGTTTTGATGCTTCCTACACTTTCTTTCTCTAAAATCTTGTGTTTTCTTGAAGGATTATTGCTCCAAATCATAAAATAAGGTTGAAACAACAAGGATCCAGCCATGAATCTTGAGGTACAGTGTTTAAAACAAGAGAATATGAGAGAGGGAGAGAGAGATACGGTTGGGAAGATGATGGAAATGGAAGGTCTGATGTGAATTGTAAATGGGAAATGGTGTATTTAAAGACCCTAGTCTTGTGTGATTGGTTCTTGTGGGTGGTGCACATGCAAAGTGCAGGTTTTTGTCTCCAAATTTCGAAAATGGGGAGGTGGGTACAAGGGTTGGGTAATTTTTATTATAACATGGGTATTTTAGGTGATTTAGGGGTATAAAATTTATAAAAATTCACCCAAAATTAATTTTTTATTACCAAATAAATCATGAATCATTATTACCCACTAAACCTTATAATTTTTAATGCCTAACCAATATATTAGGTGTTCGATGCTTCACTAGTTCGAAAATTGCCGGTTAAAAGCGCACATACTCGCTATACCGAGCAATGCGCGATAAAAACCTCAAATCAACGTTCTTATATGTTTTGACTAAATTTTCACCTATAGAATATTATTTTATGATATTTTATGCTATTCTAATTAATTCATGGGTTTCCCCAGTGTTTCAGGTCTTGCACACACGTTAAAACGGCAAAAGACGCGAGTATTCGCCAACTGCTACACAAAAACTACCAACTATAGTTATTATTAGTTTAGATAATATTTTCACTTTTGTAAATATTAATACATGCTAAGCGTGTTGTCACTATCGTCCGGTACAGGTATTTTATCGCCCCGCGATACGATAAATCCTAAAATTATCAATAAAACCTTTATAATACTCTACATTTTACTAATGTTTTCCCATGACTCTAATTATCACAAATTAATTCCAACACTCATTTAGGTATTTAATATCTCATGTCTAATGCCTTAGCATGGATAACGTCCTAAAATGCCGGGTGTCACACCTTGTGGCTTTGATTTACCGACCGCTCAAGAATTCTCTTTGAACCCCGGTTAGTGACCTCCACCTGACCGCTTGTCTATGGATTATATGGGGTGGATAACCTGTGGTGCACACCATAATGTGCCAACGCGCGATCAAGCAGCGCATTGCAGACTTGCGTACCACGGTCACTAATTAGTGCCTTTGGGGCACCAAACCGTGAGAACAAGCTTCGAACAAACCTCACAACTACTCGGGCATCATTCGTGGGCAAGGCTTGCACCTCGGCCCACATTGACACGTAGTCAACTGCCACGAGTATATATCGGTTACCCCGTGAGGAGGGGATGGTCCCATGAAGTCAATGCCCCAAATGTCAAAGACTTCACAGACTTGGATTAGGTTCTGCGGCATCTGGTCGCGTGCCGATATGTTCGTCGCCCTCTGGCACGAATCACATGCACCGACCAAAATCTGAGCGTCACGAAAGAGTGTGGGCCAGTAAAACCTGGAGTCTAACACTTTTTTAGCAGTGTAGTTCGCTCCATGGTGACCTCCGGTAGGCCCCTCGTGACAATCGTGCAATACCTGCGCCGCCTCAACCCCAAACACACAACGGCGAATCAACTGATCTGCCCCGACCCGGAATAATAATGGGTCCTCCCAGAAGTAATGCTTCAAGTCTGCGAAGAACTTCCTCTTTTGCTGGTGAGACAATCCTTTGATAAGGATCCCGCACGCGAGGTAGTTCACAAAATCCGCAAACCAAGGCAACACATCTTCCACTAACTCGACGCTCATCAAGAACTCGTGGGGAAAATTGTCATTAATGGTCTCCCATGCGGAGTTCTCGGCATCATCATGCTCGAGTCTCGAAAGATGATCAGCAACAACATTCATGGCACCCTTCTTGTCCTGAATCTCTATAGTATATTCCTGCAGCAACAGGATCCATCTAATCAGGCACGGTTTCGCATCCTGTTTGCTAAACAGATACCTGATTGCTACATGATCTGTATAGACTATGGTCTTCGACAACACTAAATATGATCTGAACTTGTCGAATGCAAATACTACGGCTAGAAGCTCCTTCTCAGTGGTGGTATAATGCTCCTGAGCATCATAAAGAGTCTTACTAGTGTAATAGATCAGGTGGAAGTGCTTGTCCTTCCGCTGTCCCAAGACCACCCATATCGCGAAATCACTCGCGTCACACATGATCTCGAATGGCAGCTCCCAGTCGGGCGCTCACAATATAGGGGCCTCCACAAGAAAACACTTTAAAAGCCCGAAGGCCTTCAAACAATCTGCACCAAACACAAACGGTGCATCCTTCTCCAACAAACGGGTCATCGGACGGGCGATTTTAGAAAAGTCTTTAATGAATCGCTTGTAAAAAACCCGCATGACCCAAGAAGCTGCGGATCGCTCTGACAGAGGTGGGCGGTGGGAGCCTAGTAATGATATCAACTTTGGCAGGATCAACCTCCAACCAATTTTGGGAGACCTTATGCCCTAGGACTATTCCTTCTTTCACCATGAAGTGGCATTTTTCCCAGTTCAGCACAAGACTCGTCTCCTCGCACCATTGAAGCATCCGCTCCAGATTCCCCAGACACTGATCAAAAGAACTACCAAAGACTGAAAAATCATCCATGAATACCTCCATGGAGTCCATGATCATGTCATGGAATATCGCCACCATGCAACGCTGGACGGTTGCCGGCGCATTGCACAACCCAAATGGCATACGCCTGTAGGCGAATGCGCCAAAAGGGCATGTGAAGGTCGTCTTATCCTGGTCCACAAGACCGATAGGGATCTGGAAATACCCAGAGAAACCGTAAAGGAAACAATAGTACAACTTCCCCGACAGTCGTTCCAACATCTGATGGATAAATGGAAGCGGGAAGTGATCCTTTCGGGTGGCGTTATTGAGCTTGCGAAAGTGAATGCAAACTCTCCACCCCATGATAGTTCTCGTAGGAATCAACTCATTCCTATCATTCGTGACCACCGTCATGCCACCCTTCTTGGGCACGACGTGCACAGGACTAACCCATACAGAGTCTGAGATCAGATATATCAATCCAGCATCTAGCAATTTGATGACCTCAGACTGGACAACTTCCTGCATATTCGAGTTCAGACGCCTCTGGTGCTCCGCACAAGGCTTATGGACATCTTCCATCAAGATTTTGTGAGTACAGAATGAGGGATTAATCCCCATGATGTCCATAATCTTCCAGGCGATTGCCTTTTTATGAAGTTTTAGTATTCTGAGCAACTCGCTCTTTTCTACCGCATACAAAGAAGATGAGATAATAACAGGTAGACGACCCTCCTCGTCAAGAAATACATACTCGAGATGCGGTGGGAGCTCTTTCAGCTCCAATGACGGCAGATCTTCCACAGACGATTTAGATTTATCGATCTCCTCACGCTCAATCTCCACAAACGCCTCGGGCTCTGGGAACTATCATCACCGATCTGATAGACCGGCTGCTCATCTCTATGGCCCTCATTCACAATGCCATCTAAGTCCCCACACAACAGATGTGTGCCTGAAACATCCTCCTCTATCGTGCCTCAAAAGTGAGAACTGACACACTAGTCTACTATATCAAGATAGTATAGTGTGTCATCCTGACTCTCGGGATGACGCATCGACCTTTGAACATCAAAAGTTACATGCTCATCATTCACCCGGAGTGTGATCTGGCCCGCAGCCACATCAACAATCGTCCTAGCCGTGTTAAGGAAAGGACGTCCTAGGATTATAGGCACTTTAGAGTCCCCATCCATATCAACGATGACAAAATCCACAGGGAATACAAATTTGTCAATTTTGACAAGCATATTTTCAACAAATCCCGTCGGATATTTGATCAAACGATCAGCAAGACGAATACTCATCCTGGTGGGTGAAGGCTCACCCAGATCCAGCTTCTCAAAAACCTTATAAGGCATTAGGTTAATGCTCGCACCCAAGTCTGCAAATGAATTACTGACAGACATGTTCCCTATCAGACAAGGGATGGTGAAACTACCTGGATCTCCCATCTTCATGGGCAGTCTGTTCTGCAGAATGGCAAAGCAGTTCTCGTTCAAAAGCATACAGGACAGGTCCTCAAGTTTTTGCTTGTTTGTGAGGTTGTCTTTCAGAAACTTAGCATACTTAGGCATCTGGGCCAAGGCTTCCACAAACGGGATGTTTAAGTGTAGCTGTTTGAACAGCTCAAGAAAGTTCCCGTACTGGGCCCCGTCCTTTTGCTTTCTAAGTCTGCCAGGGTATGGAACAGGAGGAGTGTAGTCAGTGACTGGCTTTGGCAACTGTGCTGTACTTGCTGAGACTCGCCTAGCGTGCACCTCGTCCGAAGACTCAGTCTGGACCGTCTTAGTGATCGGTGGTGAGCCCGATGTGTCAGGTCCTTTGGTTTTACCACTCCTCGTCATTATGGCATTTACATGCCCCATCGGATTCGGCTCAGTGTTGCCTGGGAGACCACCCTGCTGTCTCTCAGACATCATCTTAGCCATCTGGCCAACCTGATTCTCAATGGCCTGCATAGACGCCTTTTGGCCCCTCATTTCACCTTCATAATTGGAGAAGCGCTCCTCGTGCTGCTGGTAGCGCTGCTCGGCAATTTGATTGGAATTTGTGGTGTTGGTAAGGAGTTGAGACATCATCTCTTCCAGCCTAGACGTACCACCCTGGGCGTACTGCTGGGAACTGCCCCCAGCGCCCTGGTTTTGGTACTGGTTCGGTCGAGACTGGTAGGATTGGCCATGAGTTTGGTACGGCTGTTGTTGGGACTGGTGGGATAGCTGTGGTGCGGCGGCTCGCTGCTGGAATCCGAGAGGGTTCAGGTTAGAGGAACCAGATCTCCACCCAAAGTTTGGGTGGTTTCTCTAACCCGGATTATAAGTATTACTATAGGGGTTATTTTGGGGTCTCGTTTGATTACCCATGTAGTCCACTTCCTCGTGGCCAATATACATAACCCCCTGAGCACACGAGCCAGGCTCGTGAGATACCCCGCACTGTTCACACAAACATTGGGCCTACGCTACACTTTGTTGAGATCTATCAAATCTCGTAGCCAGATCGGGCAGATGAAGACCTGGATCGGTCACTCTTTCGAGATTTAGATTTCAGGGACGCCTTCTCAATAATGCTTCATGCTTCATTAGGGGACTTTGTTCCGATGTCTCCCCCAGCATACACATCAAGGCGTTCCTAAGACTCATACTCGAGCCCCTGATAAAACGTTGGAACCAAATTTCTTTTTGAAAGATCATGGTGCGGGACACTAAAGAGTCGGTGTATGCGTATAGGATCGGCTAATCAACAAAGATATATGATCAAACAAGTTCAATTCAGGTGCAGAATCCCTGAATTGATCAGAAAGTGATAATAAAACTAGCAAAACACAGAAATCATCATAAACACTTTCATTTAATTCAATAACATAGTCAATTACATTTCAAAAGATTGTTTATAATGATATAACTTGATTACAGACTTAATAAAAACCCTAGGGAGAAACACACTCTGGGAGGGAAAACAAATGACCAAAAGTTAAACATTCAAAAATGAGTTTGCCTTATATAGTCCTGCACATTCGCCCAAATAGCTTGGTCGAATATGCCGGTTCGACCGTTCATATAGGGCAAACTTGGACATACATATATACAATTCTTCATTCGACCTCCCAGAATTACCTTCGACCATCTGCTTCTACCTTCGACCAGTCAAAACTACCTTCGACCATATAAAAGCCACTTTCGACCATTCGACAATCAGCAATACAACTTGTAATTCGCAATTCAATAGCACTAGTCGCACTTTCGTGTATCTACAAACTCCCCCTCGACTATTGCTTGAATTGCTTTCGCCTTCGTTCTTCATCCATGGTCTTGTTCATCAGTTTGATACGCAATAACGTCTTTTGTTCTTTCGTCATCACTGGTTCATGAGTTTGTTTCGGTTTCTTCTTTTCAACATTCTGAATCTTAACAAACTTCCCCAGCTTCTTATCAAAATCACAACCCGCGTTGACATCCCACGCAAAACATAGAAATACCACACGTTGATATTTGGATGCTTGTTCACTGTCTTTCTCTTCATAGTAAATCAGATCATAGCATAGCATGATGATATCCTTGTGCGAGCAATTTATTAACCACATCGGGTCAAAGATGTGAATCTTCTTAAAATCCTTCTTACCATCCTTCAGAACAATAATAGCCTCTGCTATCTTCCAGTCATAGTACCACCACATAAAATCTTTTGAAAAGTGTTGTGGAATCGACATCAAAGGAATATGATTCAACACTTTCGGTGGTTTATACTTCAAAGTCACATTGGGCATCCCTGTTATCTCATCTAACTCCTTTTTGTTAACTATCCTCTTAGGATACTGTGGGGTAAATATATTCCACTTCGTTCTGCTCTCCCTCGCCATGCGATCTGCAAAGTAACCAACAAGATGGTTGTTTACTGAAGCACCTGACATTTCATGTCTGCAGATATCGCGAACAGCCCAGTATGGTAGTGTCTTAATATCGTGGAATCTGTTAAAGTACAGAATTCCTTTCTCCCATTTCACAGCGACACATTTCAGCTGTCTCAAATACTTCCAGCCAAGAGCTTTGCCTTTGAATAGTTCATTATGGAATTTGTAGAAACTACCTTGAACTTCAGTCTTTGGACGGTTAGCTTCTTTTTCTTTAAGTTTCCTCAACAATTCTTTCAAAGCATCAGATTGTTCAGTATTTGGCTTTTGACAATCTGGAAACACTTCTTCAACAAACTTTTTACTCTTTTCACGAGCAAGTTTCTCAGCCTGGCGCAACAAATCATCAGAGAATTCAGGAAATCCAGAATCTTTATTATTCTTGAAGTATTCTGGATATTCCTCACTCGTAATATCCTCCATATCTACCTCTTCAAACACTGGGACATCTCTATCATCAGAGTGATTACCTGCTTCTTTCTCAGGTACATTCGGTATCTGGTTTTCACTCATCAACTCCTCTAGAGATTTACCAACTTGTTTCACCAGTCCTTCCAATATTTCTTTTGACACGGCTGCAGAAACTTCTCCGTCTTCCAGATCAGGGTCATTATATTCAAGCTCAAAACGCATATCGTTTGACTCATATATTTCTGGAAACCTACCAGTCATCTCGATCGTCCAGACTCTGTCAGTCAACATCTGGCGATATAGTTTCTTATCTTCTTCAGATAAGGCTCTTAATTTCTTGTTCCAGAAGATATTATCATCGTCAGTAGTTCCACCAGGAGCTTTCGGACTAGATTCTCCTGTGTCTTTTCCTGATCCTCTCTTTTCATACTTGTACTTGTCAGTATCATCATCATCATCATCATCATCACTATCAGAACTAGTAGAGCTATTACCATCACCTGACTCATCTCCTGAACCATCATCATCACCATCATCTTTCTTCTTCTTTTTAGGAGCATCACCGGCATCCTCATTCAACTCATCATCATCTTCTTCTTCTTCATCTGATGGTTCAAAATCAACAAGTTCTTCATCTTTTTCTTTATCCTCTTCTCCTTCTTTTAATTGAGGAGCTTTCGAATATAATTCTTCTATGAGATTCTTCATACTCTTGTTGTTCGCTCTCAACTTCTTGTTCTCCTCTTTCATATTGATGTACCTTCTGATGTTTCTCTGCTCATGTAATAACAACTTCTTGTTCTCTTTCTGAAGTCGTTTAATCTTTGCTTCCAGAGCTTCTTGATTTTCATGTGAAGATTCGACAACATCCAACATCTTTCTATCATTATTCCTCAACTGTTCGATCTCTGCTTGTTGCTGATTAATAATCTTCATCATATCTGCAAGCTTCTGGTTAACTACAGTCATCACATCACTATCTACAGTAACCTTTGGTGTTGAATGTTCAGCAACTGGAATCTTTCCTTTCTTCAGCTTTTTCAAAACTTTATCCAAAGCATCATTAAATGCATTAGTAGGCAGTTCAGTATGCTCAGCAGCAGATGATGTCTTCTGTTTCTTTGCTGCTGGGATGTAATGGGTGATTTAGAGCTAGATGATGCAGGAACTTTCTTCCCAGCAATCAAATTCTCAATGTCTTTAGCTCTTTTCTCCATCGGCTTAACAAATTTTTCTTTCTTTTTATATAAAGGCTTCTTCTGCTTCTCTCCAGCCTTTTGCGATCCTCCAAAATCTTCAGATCCCAAACCTAAACCTTCATCAATATCATCTAACGCAATCGGACTTTTCCTCCTCTGCTATTCTACAGACTTGTTTAGACTTTCAGACTCACCAGCCACAGTGGCCTTGGGCGTGGTGCTCTTAACAGTCTCATTATCTGAATCCCATCTTTCTTCAACCTGAGTTTCTTCCGAATCTATTGATTCTTCATCCACCAGGTGAGTACCATTCTTCGCAACACTCTTCTGTCTACGAGATTTCTTCTTTGGTGGTTTAGCAGTATCATCCTCTTTTTCTTTCCCTTTTCCACTCTTTGCGCCGACATTCACTACTTGTCGTTTTCTCTTTGCATCACGATCAACAGGGCATAAAGGATTATCTTCATCAGAATCACTGTTAGCATGCCTAACTTTATCAGTACCTGGATCTTCAAATCCTGGATTAATCAGATGACCAAACAGATTCGTCAATGGTGGTCTCTCGTTCATTGGCACGCCCTTGTAACCCTTCATTCTTACTAGCGTGTTCAGATTCATGTGATCCTTTACAACTATCTGAGTAGGATCTCTTCTCAAGTTCTTGTACTTCTCATCAAAAATCATCTGCAGGAATCTCGGATATAACAGAAAGTTCTTGTTCTTCAAACCTCTTAGTGGTTCCAGCATATGTTCATGTATCATTCCGGATACATTGAAAGGCTTGTTCAAGATTAGGGCAACCATCAAAGAGCTAATACTCTTTCTCATAACATCATAGCCTCCACTCACTGATCCAAACACATGTAACATAACGTATGCAAGATACTTAAACTGCGGACATAGCTTTCCTTTGCGTAATGAACCATCAGTAATCGGTCCATTGTGTTTCATTCTAAGGAAACACTTTCTCTGCTCAATCAAAGAAAGAACTCTTGGATCTGTCTTCTTATCCTGCAGCTTCAGTGCCTCTCTGATGTCATCTTCAGAAATAATAACTAACTCCCCCTGAATCGTACTTACGACAGCAGATTTATTGTTCCAATAATCCATTCTGGCATTCTTCCAGAATTCTTGTTGATGGTCTTTTTATATGACGGCGGGAGTAGCAAGGGCAACAATCACACGTCTTCTCTTTAAAAAGTCTACAATACTAGTGAATTCGGTATGTTTCTTCAGATCTCCCATAAATGCACAGCAATTTTGTGCTGCTTCAAAAGGTAATTCTTCAACTTGTTCTTTTCCAGCTGCCTTTTCTGAAGATCCTGCGGGAACATCAGTACTTTGTGGTTCAGACATAGTTAAACTGCAAAACAAATCAATAAAACACGTTAAAAACAGACAAAATAACCAAAACTTGAAATTTTTGATTTTGAACTTCTACATTCGACCATTCGAAGGTACGAATGTGAAAAATGAAGTTCGAATGTGGAATTAAACGATCGAATGTGAAAATCAATGTATAAAAATGTACATTCGACCATGAAGTTCCACTTTCAACCGTTTGAACATCTACATTCGACCAAAAAACCACGTTCGACCGTTTAAATTTGGGCGAAAGAGACTGTTCATCTTCTCAAATTGCAGATTTTGATTCAAGTTGTTTTAACATGCCATTTTGATTTGAAAATCATCTAATATGACCGATAAACATTTCCCAATCATCAATTTTGATTATTACTCAGTGTTTATGTGTTTTCACTTAAAATCTAGGGTTCGAAGTTATTAAACAATCAATTGACTGATCTGAGTTGTTTAAACCCTTGATTTTGGATTATTCCCCCCTAAAACACTTAAACACTAAATCCTTATCAACAATTTTAACAATTATTGGTCAGAAATCACAGTTTGATTCCAGTTAGGGTTCGGTCAAAGAATCAGTGATTGTGACTTTGTTTGTGGATGAATACCTGCAAATTATATCTTGAAATGATCAACAATAATCAGAGAACACAATGGTATGATTTTTATAACACGAGCAACAAGATCCCTTAATCTCAGAAATTTAAATTTTTTTGAATATGGGCATATACAGGCTCCACATTCGACCAAACGACTAGGGTGAATGTGAAAATTCGTCCACCTTCGACCCTATTTAAAGGTTCGAATGTAGACAAATGGTTTGAATGTGAAAAACAACATAAGAACACTCACATTCGACCGTTTGAAAGGTTCGAATGAGCAGGAAAATTCCACATTCGACCCAACGAAGGGGCGAATGAAAATTGGAATTTTTGAAGTTTTTTACCAAATCTCAAAATCGAGTCCCGTTCAATATTTTTCTGAACTTTTAAGCATCCGCATGCATTATTTCTCATTTTAAAGATGACAAAACTCAAATGGTCCATCAAGCTTTAGAAAATCACCATCAACCACCATCAGTTATCAAAGATAGAAATGTAAAATCTTTTTGGATTTTCTAAATTTTTTGTTAAAACACACCTAATATCTTTTTAAATTTTGTATTTTTGATGAGAAATGTAAAATGCATAAATGTAAAGATAAAGCAGTAAATGTTTTGTGATTTCCGGTAAGAGGATCATATTAGTTATTGAGAAATCTGATCACACCGTTGATCTTTTGATTTATTATCATTAAAGACAATGTGTGATCTGGCAACTGCTGATATTATGATCCACATAAACTCACATGCAGACTGTTGTGAAGTGCTTTAGACTGATACTATTACTTATAGTATAAACTCAATTGTCTGTGGTTCCCACGCACACGATATACTCCCGTATCAAGAATTAAATGCACAAAGACTCATTGTAACGCGTGATTATGCTTTCGTCATCTGTAATTTTACAAGGTATGAGGCACAGAGGTATACAGGACAGCAAATTAATGCTGCAAAGTAACTTGTGCAATCTACCAGGTTGAGGGCTGATATCAATCATGATTTGCATCAATGATTGGATACGATGCGTTAGATAATCTTTGATTATCTTCATACATTGAAAGTTCCTCAATTCGGTAACTTTTAGGATTTGGCTTTACAACTCTTTTATAAAGACACCCTTTCTGATCTAGGTCCGTAATGGCTTACAGCAGAAGATCAGAGAGGCTATCCCCAGATAACTAATAACATAACGACCTGAAACCTCCGAATTTTGTACAAATACCCTATCAAACAAAATTTCGGTACTAAGACCATATGCCCATGAGGAGTTCATCAACACAACGATTCGTTTGATATATATGTATCAGGCACGCTGTAATAGGTCTACGAAGCCTATCAACACATCACACAGACTCAAACACACGCCTTATATTACATTACACTTCTTTAGCATGTGTCAGATCCCCACTGATGTACTATCATTTCCCCTTTTTCTCCTGGAAATCATTTTGGGTTTTCTAATTTTTATGGGTTTTTGAATTTTTCAATGTTTTTGGTTTTTCTGAAAATAAAATCTACCTAAAAATGTAAAACATATTTTTGGGTTTTTGTATTTTTCTGAAAAACAGTAAAAAACTAAACCTAAAAAGCGATAAACTGAGGTGGTGATCAGTCCTGTTTTTCTTTTATACCGTTAGCTTTTAAATGATATTCAAATCTTGATTTATCAAAAGTTTGGTAAAAAGATCTGCACGTTGATAGTCAGTGTGGATTTTGACCATATCGATCAACTATTTTGCAAACAATCACGGATGAAATGATATTTGATCCGGATATGTTTAGCTTTAGAGTGATTTCCTAAATCTTTTGTCAATGCAATTGCGGCCTCATTATCACAGTAAATAGGGGTTTTAAGAAATTGCAAACCGTAGTCCACCATCTGTTGTTGTATCCAGAGAACTTGTGAGCAGCAGCTCGATGCTAAGACGTATTCTGCTTCACATGTGGATAAGGCGACTGCAATTTGTTTCTTGCATTGCCAGGTCACGAGCCTGCTCCCCATAAACTGGCATCCAGCCGTTGTGGATTTGCTTTCTTTGTCACAGCCTCCCCAATCAGCATCACTAAAAGCGATTAGGTCAAAATTATCATCATTAGGGTACCAAAGTCCTCTCGACGGACAAACCTTCAAATATCTAAGGATACGTTTGACAGCTGCAAGATGACTCTGTTTCGGCTTCTATTGATAACGTGCACAAAGACATGTCGCAAACATTATATCTGGTCTGGAAGCGGTGAGATACATCAGAGATCCGAAGATTGCTCTGTATGTAAAAGGATCAGTTAGCTCCCCCTTAGCGTCAACACCAATCCCGTGATTAGGTTGGATCGGGGTATCCATTGGCTTTGAATCATCCATCTGGAATCGGCTCAAGACTTCAGAAACGTATTTAGTCTGGTGAATAAAGATCCCCGTTGGTCTTTGATCCACCTGAAAGCCTAGGAAAAACTGCATCTCTCCCAACGCACTCATTTCGAACTTTTCCTGCATCACACGTTCAAATTCTCTGCAGAGAAGTTCGTTAGTAGAATCAAAAATAATGTCATCAACATAAATTTGCACAAGAAGCAAGTCATCCCCTGTTCATTTTGTGAACAGTGTGCAATCTACCAAACCTCTTTTAAATCCTTTGGATAGAAGATATGTGCTCAGCTCCTCATACCATTGCCTTGGAGCCTGGTGCAACCCATAGAGAGCTTTGTTTAGAACGTAGACCTTATCCCGATGAATAGGATCCTTAAAGCCTGGTGGTTGACCTACGTAAACTTCTTCCTTTACCACACCATAAAGAAACGCACTTTTAACGTCCATTTGATACACCTTGAATTTCTTATAAGATGCAAACGCTAGAAACATGTGGATAGCTTCAAAGCGTGCAACCGGTGCATAAATCTCGTTATAATCGATTCCTTCCACTTGATGAAATCCTTGTACGACCAATCGAGCTTTGCTCCTAACAATCACTCCTCTGTCATCCTTTTTACATTTAAACACCCATTTAGTTCCAATCTTTTTCTGTCCTGGAGGTAAATCTGTCAGTGTCCACACACCAAGTTTCTAGAATTGTAATAACTCCTCTTGCATAGCCTCTACCCAAGCGTCATCCAAAAGAGCATCCTTGTATGTCCGCGGCTCGACCTGCGAAACATAACAAGCAAACGACCAGTCATTTTGAAAACCTAATTTTTGAATTTTGGCATATAAAGCAAGAGCGCCAAGGTTTTCTTGTGAGTTAGCATTCCACAATTGACCTCTCGTCATGACACTGCTACTAGGATCACCAATAACCTTCTCGAGCGGGTGAATCCGATGTATCCGAGATTCTGGATAATCAGGTACTTGCACTCCCATCTGAGTACTCAAATTCTCTATCGAATCCAGATCATTACCCAAGTGTGATGATGAAGAACCATTTGGATTTGGGTTCACTCGAGGTGTCTCTGTAGCAACATCTTGAACAGCTTCACTTGTAACATCATCATCATCTTCAGATTCCGATGAATTAAGAGATGTGGAAGCTTCCTGAAATACCTCTTCTTCAGCTGCAGGGGCATTGGTATCATTAGAAGCTGTTTGGGGGTTTACGGTGATCGGACGCACCAACGGTGATGTCACTGCGTTTTCACACTCATAATATAATCGTGATACAACCTCTTCAACCAAGCTATCTAGATTGAATGATTCAAAGAAATCCATGTAATCAAACATCCAGTCTGGACCGCTACCCTGTACATTCTGTGTATACCTCTGAACTTCAACGTTAGCCCACTCCTCTACCTGACGAGTTCGTTTGTTGAATACTCGTTTGAGCGGGGTTGCATATCCATCAAAGAATCCTTCTTCAGCCTTTGGTGCGAACTTCTCAGATGGATTAAGCATTGTACACGGAGCTCCAAACGGTTCTAGATACTCTAAGTTTGGCTTTCGTCGGTTCAACAACTCAGTTTTGCCAAACTTCTTCACCGTTAAGACACAATTGAGAGTATAACAAGCTGCGTAAATTGCTTCGTTCTAGAACATTACTGGAAGATTGGAATCCGCCAGCATTGTTCTTGCCGCTTCAATTAGAGTCCTGTTTTTGTGTTCTGTGACACCGTTCTGTTGAGGGGTATACGGAGCACTGTATTCATGATGAATTCCTTTGTCATCACAAAGAGCATCCATCTGTGCATTCTTAAACTCCGTCCCATTGTCACTCCTAATTCTCTTGATCTTGAGACCATAGATATTTTCCAATCGAGTGGATAGAACTTTCAGATTATTAAACGTGTCGCCCTTATGATGCAAGCACATAACCCATGAAAATCTGGAATAGTCATCTGTAACCACAAGACAGTACAATTCACCGGCATGACTTTTACGCTTGACTGGTCTAAACAGATCCATGTGCAAACGCTCAAGTGGTAGTTCGACTGAATTGACTTTCTTTGGTTTATGGGACTGCTTGTGCTGCTTTCCTTTCTTACAACTTACACACTTTTCGTTCAAATGAAAATGTTTGCATTCACGCCTTCGACAAGTTCATTCTTCACCAAATGATTCATCTTTCTAAGGTGAATGTGTCCTATCCTCCTATGCCACATGATTGATTCTTTTTCAGTAGCCTTGGAGAGGAAGCACGTGACTTGGCCTTGTGTAGTCATAGCTTTTGACATATCGAGAATGTACAGATTGTAAAATCTCGGTGCTTTTAGCATAACCCACTCTTTTGGTAAAACGAATCCTGGCTTGAGTATATAGCAAGATTTGTCAACAAAGAATACCGAAAACTGCTTATCACATATCTGACTAACACTGAGCAGATTATAATCAATTTGCTTCACGTACGAAATCTTGTCAAAACTCACTCTCCCATTACTTACACTACCCTTCATAGTAATGGATTCTCCTTTATTCCCAGCAAACGCTACGTATCCTCCATTGATATTTCTGATGTCAAACAGTAGCGATAAATCTCCTGTCATGTGACCAGAAGCTCCACTGTCAACAATCCAAAGACTGCTCACAGGGCCAGCTGAAGCTCCCTACACATATCAAGTAAAAGATTAGATTTTTTGGGGGACCCAAGCCTGCTTGGTCTTGGGTCTTTGAACATTGAGTTTCAAAGATTCTTTTTCACAAACATTTTGATTTGGATTGATCTTTTTCTGGTCAATTAAATCTTTTTCAGTCTCAGGTTTCTCATTCACTTGTGAAGATGAAGCACCTTGAGAACCCTTTGGTGACCAATACTGTTCCGAACGTTTCAAGATCCGGATTTGAGATTTTGGGGTCTCAACCAGTTTCTTTACTTCGTCCTTAAAGGAAACTTTCTTGGTTACCTTCTCTGATTTAACAGAGACAGGTCCAACTGTTGGGTTGACTGCAGGTTTTACATATACCTTTTGCTTGTCAACAGTTGTGTTCACCATAGGTTTCTTAAAAGGTTTCTCCATGGCTATCCATTTACGACGGTCATATGTCATCTGACGATTTTCCCTCTTATGAAAATATCTGCTTTGGTTATAAAATGGTGTAGGTTGAGGAACAAATCGTCTTTGTGGATAACAATGATTATCGACTGGACTCTGGTATGTCTGCTTCACTTCAACCTCGTGCCTTTTGTGCCTAACATACGGGCAGTGAGCAAGTAAATGCCCTCTCTCCCCGCACTTAAAACACGCACTGTATTCTTCAAAGTTGTTCTTAGCGTTCGACTTAGCATATGTAGTGATAGGATATTGATCATCCACACACTTCCTTCTAAGACTCTTAGGAGTTGGGTCCTTGGAGTAAGTCGGCTCAAGAAAACTATTAGCCTTATTCTTTGGCTTGATAAACTCTGTGACATGAACCTTTGGTTCTTTTGGAATATCCAAATAAATTCTCTCTAAAACCTCTGGAGGTACATCATTTGTTCTCTCATGCTTTGGGAACCAAATGGTACTCTCCTGCCAAATTTTCTCAATCTTGGAGTAGTTGGCAAATTTGATTGAATATTCCTCGTCAGACATTATCTTATTGGATCCTATCATCCGATAGAAAACTTTGGCAGGTTTGTCACATTGGTCATTTTTCTTAACATGCTTAACTGATTGATTCGCTCGATGAGCGTTAGCCAAGGGATGCACAATCTGAGATGGTGACACAGGTTCATTTGTAATTATGTGATTTTCAACAGGAATATCACACACCTTCTCAGATTTGTCATCCTCAGAGTCGGAATCATCAGTTACAGCAATCACACCTTCATTATTTAATCCCAAAATAGGTCGAACATCAGAATTAGGGTCTCCCACACTGGAGGTGTTAGACTCATCATCCGATGTCGAGTCAGACTTAACTGAGCTCTCCGGTGTTATTGCATGCAAAGTATGGTTTTCAAATGACATAGGAGATGGGACGGCCTTGTAGTTTGCACTACTAGACTGTGAAGGCTCCTCGCTAATATGGTCATCAACATATGCAATGTTCTTATAACTTTCAAGCTTCTTATTTACATTCTCAGCAAAGCACTTGATGGTAGCCATTTCAAGTTTTGTATTTTCCAGTTCATTGATATAGTTGTTAATGGCTAATTGTTTCAAAGATAAAGTCTTTTTAAGATCAGAAATGTCTTTCTTGTAACCATCAAGCACTTTATTGAATTCTCGTGCTTCTTTTTTATACGATTGACAGTTGATTTTAGCACTCTTAAGCTGAATCCTGAGTTGCTTATTATCCTCTGTCAATCTATCACATGCACCACAATACCTCTCACTATTCATATCTAAATTAGATTCAGAACTTACCTGCTTTGGAGGCTCAGTCATCGCCATCAATGCAAAGTGTGCTTCCTTTCCAGCAAAGAATTTGGAATAGTCGATTCTGGTGAAAGCATCATCCACAATGCAGGATTTGCGTGTCATCAGAAAATCAGCTTTGGCAAGAAGTTGATCGATATCATCATCTAGTGAATTAACACTAGTTTCAGAATAAGAATCGCTCTCCGTGTCAGAATAAGCTGAATCACACTGTTCAGGAATCTTAGCAATAGAGTCAAGAATCAAGCCCGACTTCTTCTCCACACAACCATCATTACTTTCTTCACCCAACTCTTCAATTTTTACCTCAGATACAGACATCTTCTCAGTCACCAACACATCTTCAACAGATACCGGCTCATCCAAATCCATCTTCTGGGCAACACACGCCACATTACCAGCCGTGATTTCCTCAACACCGAGTTGCATACCAGTCCAGTCAAAACCCTCGTCTTTCTGAATCACCAAAGCCCGGTTCTTGTTATCTGGTTGGGTTTAGCTGTTTGGTGTAGAGATAGGAATAATAGTTCTGGTTGGATTGTGTGGTGTTGGATTTTGGTTCTGGTTTTGTGTAGTGTTTTGTCTAACAGTATTGTTTGGTGAACTATTTTGACGGTTTTGGTAGTTGTTTTGTTGTTGAAAATTGGAGTTGTTTTGACTTTGATATGATACCTGATTTTGACGGTTCTGATAGTTGGTGTTGAAAGGATTCATGTTCCCCTGCTGTGCTGGCTGTGTGCATTCTCTCTTGAAGTGACCCTTCCCACCACAGTTAAAACATGTCACTTTGGCTTTGTTGAAGCCATATGTGGTGTTTGGAGAAGTAGAAAGATCAGTTCTGCTCGTCTTCTCAATGAACTCAGTCGCTCGCCTCATAACACTTGCAAACGCCCACTGGATGTCAATTAGCTCCATCTCTTCTTTGTCAATTTGCGCATAGTCCTCACTGGTTAGATTGTTTGTTACCAATGTGACTAGCGACTAAACCGTTATAAGAAACGACCATAGCAGAAACCAATGCTACATGTTGTTGTGCAACTTCAACAGTAACATTGTTCAAGTTCGAAGTCTCCAACACAATTGGGCTCTGATTAGATTGATTTTGGATGATTTGGGTTTGATTCATTTGAGGAATGTAGGATTGTTGTTGAGATTGGTTTATACTTGCAAAATAACTTGCAGTTTGTTGCATTGGTGAAAATGGTGGAATGTATGTAGTAGGGTATGATGGTGGTGTATATGATGAAGTTTGAGCAAGATAGTTTATGGGGGCTTTGGATGGTTCAACAATACTTGATACGCACGCAATGTGTGGATCAACATTAGAACTAGAACTTGAACTAGCTAGAAATGAAGATGTACCTCCATGGTATAGTTATGGATTATGAGGAACTTGAGCTCTTTTCGCCTTCCTCTTTTCTTCCATCTCTTTATTTTCTAGCTTCTGGATAAACTCATTGATGGTCCAGTATTGGTACGCATCCTTCTCCTTGAGTACCTCGATTTTTTGATTCCAGTATGGTGACAACGCATCAGCAAACTTGTCCACCAGCTCAGACATCGGTATATTGATCTCATAGCTT
Source organism: Ambrosia x helenae (assembly GCA_030844895.1). NCBI lineage: Eukaryota > Viridiplantae > Streptophyta > Magnoliopsida > Asterales > Asteraceae > Ambrosia > Ambrosia x helenae. The sequence goes on along the minus strand of CM061224.1, from coordinate 31,117,726 downwards.
GAAAGTCCGGTCAATAAGTGACAATACCTCGGAATTAACTCCTTCAGCGTCTCATTTCCCATATAGCTGAAGTTCTCAAACTCTTTTCGCAACTCCTCCATTCTAAGCTTCCTCGTCTTCTCATTCCTGTCATGACGATTCCTTAACATGTCCCACAATTGTTTAGAAGTGGTGCACGACCCAAACTGATGTAAGAGATCAGTGTTAATGGCCTGGGACAATTGGGAAAACGCCTTCTTTTCCACCAAAAATTTCTTCTTCTCGTCTTCAGCAAGACTCTCTAACGGAATCGGTTCACCCGTGTTCTCCAAAACCGGAGCAACATACCCCTTAGCAATCATTTGCCAAGCTTCCGTTCCTTCTAATCCCATTCCCTCTAGATGAATCTTAAACTTGGTCTTCCATGTGTTGTAGTCTACCATTTCCATCAACTTTGGTGGACGGCTCCCACTACCCGAAGATAAGTCATGAATAAGTGTCGAAATCGTATTGGTAGTCTGAGAGTGTACCGCCGCTGCTGCTACTCCCCAGTAATCAGCCATAGGTTGTGGTTGTGGTTGTGGTTGTGCAACTTGTGGGGGCATAGAACTAGTCATCGCCATATAGTTAATCGGTTGGGATGGTTGACTAGTCTTCTGAGCAGCTACCGACCAAGGATCCATAGTTGCCTACTGTTGTGGTGTTGTATTAGGTCGTGGTGTTGTAGGAAAGTTCGACATATCATTCTGAAAATGATAAAACACGAAACGATTAGAAAAATTTAAGAACAGTTTCTACGTTCGACCCTTTTGAAATATCGCGTGGTCGAATGTAAAATATATTCCAGATTCAACCGTTTAACAAGGTTCGAATGTAGAAAACAAAAGACTCGTTTCACTTTCGACCAACTTAACCCACGTTCGACCACCCGATCGGTCGAATGTAACAATTAAGGTCGAATGAACAACAACACACTAAAACTTTCTAGGATCGACCAAATATCACTCCATGTTCGACCAAATAATCCTTGGTTCGACCTAAAAAGTCCACTCTCGACCAAATCTCCCTAGGTTCGACCCTTTCATTTTGAAAAACGGTTATGCTTTGAAAATCAGTTATTTTGATCCAAAATTTTCAAGTGTTGATGAAATTTGATGATTTTATGCAGGTTTTGCTTCGGATTGGATTTGGAACAAGTTTAACAAAGAGAATTTTGAATTTTATCCATGAAAACAAGTTCAAATCAATCAATTATCACCAAATTCAATTGTTCAATAAAAAACAGAAAGTTTTTGATCAAAATTGGGTCCAAATCAGCTGTAATATTATCAAAATTTGTGGTTGTTTAATCCTTTTGGCTCTGATACCACTTTGTATCCGTATAGGATTCGCTAATCAACAAAGATATATGATCAAACAAGTTCAATTCAGGTGCGGAATCCCTGAATTGATCACAAAATGATAATAAAACTAGCAAAACACAGAAATCATCATAAACACTTTCATTTCATTCAATAACATAGTCAATTACACTTCAAAAGATTGTTTATAATGATATAACTTGATTACAGACTCAATAAAAACCCTAGGGAGAAACACACTCTGGGAGGGAAAACAAATGACCAAAAGTTAAACATTCAAAAATGAGTTTGCCTTATATAGTCCTACACATTCGCCCAAATAGCTTGGTCGAATGTGTAGGTTCGCCCGTTCATATAGGGCGAACTTGGACATACATATATTACAATTCTTCATTCGACCTCCTAGAGTTACCTTCGACCATCTGCTTCTACCTTCGACCAGTCAAAACTACCATTCGACAATCAGCAATACAACTTGTAATTCGCAATTCAATAGCACTAGTCGCACTTTCGTGTATCTACAGTAGGTCTTTGAATCTCTCCCACGCGGTGTACAGTGATTCCCCGTCATCTTGACGAAATGTCATTATGCGGTTCCTCAACTTTTGAGTCTTTTCTGAAGGGAAGTATTGCTGCATGAACTATTGCGATAACTCTGCCCATGTCGTGATCTAACCTGGGGTTGTGACAAAAGCTAAGTCCGGGCTTTATCCCGCAATATGAATGGGAAGAGTCTCAAACGGATAGCATCATCGGAGATGCCCGTCATCTTAAAGGTGGCTAAAACCTCTAAGAAAGCAGCAATATGTCGGCCTGGATCCTTGTGCTCCAGTCCACCGAATTGCACCGAATTCTTTATCATATTAACGATACTGGATTTGATTTCAAAATGGTCCGCCAAAAATAGCCGGTCGGACAATACTCGGTGCCAGTCCATCCCCTCCAGGACGACCACTATCTTTAAGCGGAATGTCATCGTCCGCCATGATAATGTCACTATGCGCTTCCGACCCCTCGTCGTCAGCCAGATTGTGCCTCGCCTCGTCAACTGGGACCTCAATTATAGGAGCATAAATAAGAATATCAGAAACAAGACGAAATTTATGAAGTCTAATCCTCTCGCTTCTCCTCAAGACACGCCCTCGCTCCTCCTCAGAAAGATCACCAGAAGCCCGTGGTTCGTGAACATCAACCTGCATATAAGAATGATACAGTTGCAACAGGCGAATAGATGACAAACCCCAAAGGCGATAAAAGGCAGAAAAATAAATAAATAAAATATACAATCCATAAATACATACGAAAATAACAGAAAGCTATATACTTGAGAAAATCAAATACAAACTAATAGAATCAATAGAATGAACACAGATAAACAGACTAAGCCTAAAACTATACAAAGAATGAAAATAATAAGTAGTCCAAATACGAACAAATAAATCTAATCAATCAAATAAAGAACAAATCAAATTCATAGACAAACAAATAAATCCAATAATCAATCAATTAAATCTATCAATATCCTAATGAACGAATAATCAAATCAAACAATCCTATAAGCAGATAAATGAACAAATCTATATGCAAACCTATAAACCAATCTAAAATCAATCCAAAATATCTACAGACAGATAAATTAAATAAATAATCAGATAATCATATATGCAAATGAATGAATGAAATAACAAATCAACGAAGTATAAACAAGTATTCAAAAGCATGTACACTGGTAAAAAGTTGACTCGGTTCTTTCCTAAAGCTCGTCGCGTCCCCGGCAACGGCGCCAAAAACTTGACGTGTCTGCTAGTACGCATTATTTAGCGATAAAATAACACACGTTTCTGCTTTAATATTTTTAAAAATGGTTTAGACCTTAATATTAAAACACACACAATAGGGCAAGTGTACCCTGTCATATATGTAGTAATGTATAGATAAGAACCAGATATCGATCCATGGACGTGCACGGAGCAATGGTACTAAAACTCTATCCCCGATTTACCAGTAGGAAAAGATAGTTTGAAGTTTGTTTATAACTAAATTAATTCTAAAACATATAAATAACACAAGTAAGACTCCAAATAGAAAATATAACTATATAAACTATAATACACCAATCCTAGCATGTCATTTACATATAATAAGAAATACAGGCGTGTGATCAACATTCCCATTTTTCGACAGTTAGTGTCCCTTTCGGGCATCCTAACATGGCAACAATACAGAAAGCTAACACGAATACACACGTTAACCACTTCAAATTGTTTATTATCGAGCAGCTGATATGATCTCATGCAGATCTTCTAAATATAAGTTAGTCATCTGTTAAGAGTTTTCTAACCTCACTAATTCAGGAAAGCGATACCGAATACACAATACAGCCACCTAAACTAGCATAAAGTAGAGCATTTCACAACCTATTCCATTTTACCAACTTTGAACACAGATCTACTAAGATCGCTATTTTTACCAAAATAACTAACAAAGATCATTAACCGTGTCAAAGATCAGTAACGACACCATTAAGCTTTTAAACCCTTTTACGTGTCGGTAAGTATTTTTAACCGTTATTCGACTGACTTTAACCAAACCAATACCCGGTTACAGTTTCATGGCGTAAACTTATTAACAAGTTAACTAGTCTACTACCGGATGATTAAACGGACGGTTTTTCAACATTTATCTGCCTAACACATTCGATAATCATCAAAGTCATTCAAATACAACTACAAATCCAATCACAATGAAACAAGGTTGCGCTATGATCATCAAGATACAAACATGAAAAACGCCAAATTTATACAAAACATGATTACATACAAACGATTGTTTTCACTACTAACGATTACTAAATATTATCCATAGACTATAATGTAATACATAAAAACACATTCAAGCCAAAATATTCAGATTTGAATCAACTTAAAGTTTAAAAGATTAAACCATAAATCTTGAATGTGATGGATTGGATGATGCTAGATGATCCGGATTGAATCCCGAGCTTGTTAGACGGCCTTCCAGCAGCCTTGATGGTCCGGAAATCGCCCAGAATCGCCCAGAGAAAACCCAACATTTGATCAGTGTGGTCTGCTCAGTTTTTATAGAACTTTTGATTTTGTGCACGGCCGTGCGCATAAAGTGCACGGCCGTGCACTTTAACTTTACGAAGTGACGTGCAAGTGGGCAAGTGGATTGGCTTTTCTTGGAAATATCTTGGAATCCCGCACGATCGTGCACCTAGGGTGCACGGTCGTGCGGGTCTGGTGGTAGCCGGGTGCCAGGGCTACACTGCCTTGTGCACTGGCAGTGCACCCGAGAATCTGAGTCGCACGGGCATCCGCACGGTAGTGCTGATTAAGGTGCCCAAGAACATGATGTGCACTCCGGATCGCACTAGCACTGCACATCATCTGTGTCCGAGCCAAGTAAGTCTGCACGGGCGTGCACCTGAGGTGCACGACCGTGCACTTCTTCCAGACTTTGCTGATTTTTGCAGCAACTTCCCATTTAGTCCAGATTTCGCTCGGTTTCTTCGTCTTTGTTCATGGGACGTCATTTAAGACCTGTAATAAACATATGAAGCGGTTAAGTTCCGACACTTTCGCCCAAACATAACCCAGGTTCGACCCTGGATTCTCTCCTTCGAACCTTCGATCGGTCGAAGGAGTCCAGGTTCGCCCCTGTTGTGCAAATTTTCCTAAAAACACTTCAAACACATTCAAAACAACTCAAAACATCATCAAACACAGCAGTCAAGCATGAATAACTTATCCCTACAAAACCCCATCGATTTCTCCCGATAATACGTCCATTTCAGCCCTTTCCCAAAATGGTAAGAATTATGAAAATGTCACTATCATGCATGGATTCTTTACCCAATTTGGAAACTTTTGAAATCAATTCATATTCAACTTAAAATGCTCAGTTTATCGAGTGTTCGATTTCTCCTTATTAGTTCTATTGATCATAATATCATTTATCAAGTCTAGATTCGTTAAAACCCCCAAAATACCCATAACATCACTATCTATCCAATCCTAACCCTAAACAACAATAACCTAGCATTAATAACAATCCTATATCATGTTTCTATCATAGATACAACATCAAATCATTGAACAACACATAACACCACATAATACACAATTCACATATATTTATCATCATGAAGACCTATGTTTAAATGACAAGGTTTTGATTTAGAAAGATGTTTAAAAGGTTTTCATGAAAACACCCTTAGAACAGATCCGGACAATTAGGGTTAGATGAAAACGAATTAAAATGCTTTAAAAAGGGTTTAGGATCAAGAACACACCTTGGATTCTTGTTTAGATGTTGTAGATAGGTTAGATTATGAAAAAGAAGAGAAAAAACTCCTTCCTTAGTGATTAAAATCGTTTGAGAGTGTTTTGAGACGGTTAGGGTTTGTGAAATGATGAAAAATGACAAAGTTTGGTATTTATACTGATCCTCCTTCGCCCCCTGTAAGTGGTCGAAGGTAGCCTCCTTCGACCCTTCCACAGGGTCGAATGAGCCATGTCCTGGTCGAAGGGAATTCTTTCAATTCCACATCCCAGGTTCGCCCATTTACAAAGGGTCGAACCAAACAAAATTCCTCCTTCGACCACTCGAAGTGGTCGAACCAGAACCCTTGTTTATCTAGTTTTCCAGTTTGTCGTGTTTAACGCATTCTAACATACCTTAACATATGAGCATGCAATCTTAGTCTATGTTTAACATTTTTAAGCACGGATAATCATTTACACATCATATAAACACATCTATGCATATAATCCACCACACGACCCATAATCTACACATATACTTAATTAGTTCATGTAATGTCACCAACAACGGGACCCGGTACTAGTGTATTCCCAAAATGACTCCCGATGATCCTCCAGATCATTGATCCCTGGACAATCCTAACTCGACCCGACTCAACTAACCCAGTTAAGTCTGTTTATAACGTTTCCCGCTAAGGTAGACTTAGATGTTACTAAAATGTTTAAGCCAAATATGCCAGGTGTCACGTCCCGCTTTGCCCCGATGGGTTGCCCATCCAGAGCTCACGGATTTGTTTTTGGTCGCCCCGGTGGAGACTTCCCAGGAGGTCACCCATCCTGAAATTTCTCCCACCTGAGCACATTAACTGTGGAGTTCTCCTCTCATCCACTAACATTAAGCCCCAATACGCGTTGGTGATTTAAGAGGCAAGACATTACTTATGAACCAAGGATCTCTCCTGGCCACGGCCGATGTGGGATTTTCCTTGGGTGTCACATTCACCCCCTGTTAGAGTCTCATCGTCCCAGATGAGGTGTGTTCATGGGGTGTCACAGCATCGAGCCCTAGCTTTATTAAAAACCCCCCAATTTAGACATAATATTCTAAACCATCTAATTGTGACCATAAACAATCCTAAATTAACATCAATATCAGCCCTAGATCATGTATCTACATTAGTACAACAGCAAATCATCAAACAACACATAATATCACATACCACATAATTAACATATGTTTATTGATATGAAAACCTATGTTTATTGATAGGGTTTAGGTTTAGAAAGATGTTTAGAAGGTTTTTATTGATAAAAACATCCTTAGAACAGATCTGGACGTTTAGGGTTAGATGAAAACGAATTAAAATGCTTTGAAAATGTTTAGGATTAAGAACACACCTTGGATTCTTGATTAGATGTTGTTGGTAGGTTAGATTATGAAAAACAAGAGCAAAAACTCCTTCCTTAGAGATTAAAATCGTTTTGAAAGTGTTTAGAGACGGTTAGAGTTTGTGAAATAGTGAAAAATGACAAAGTTTGGTATTTATACTAGTCCACATTCGTCCCTTTCACCTGGTCGAATGTACCCACATTCGCCCCTTTCTCAGGGTCGAATGTGTCTTAACTGGTCGAATGAAATTTTATTGTTTTCACATTCCAGGTTCGCCCCTTCACTAAGGGTCGAACCAAGATTATTTTTTTAGGTTCGCCCCCCACGCTTTGGTCGAACCTGGATCTATGTTTTCTAGTTTTTCCAGTTTGTCGTGTTTAACGCATTTTAACGCATCCTAACACATGATCATGCAATCTTAATCTATGTTTAACATATTTAAGCATGGATGATCATCTATACATCTTTTAAACACGTACTTGCATATAATCCACCATATAAGAATTAATCTACACATAACACTTAATTTAGTTTATGTAATTTCACCAACAACGGGACCCGGTACTAGTGTATTCCCAAAACGACTCCAATGATCTTCCGGATCATTGAACCCTGGACAATCCTATCCTGACCCGACTCAACTAACCTGGTTAAGTCCGTTTATAAATGTTTCTCGCTAAGGTAGACTTAGGTGTTACTAAAATGTTTAAACCAAACATGTCGGGTGTCACATCATCCCCACGTTCAAGGAATTTTCGTCCCGAAAATTGCACAAAGCCCAAAAATGAAAGAGACGGAAAGAAGGAGACGAAAAGAAAAATTTACCGGGTGTCACATCATCCCCATGTTGAAAGGAATCTCGACCCAAGATTCATTCAGTTTCAGCAATAACATGCCTAGATTCGAATGCACTTTTCGGAAAAAGATGAGGATGTTTAGCTTTCATCTGATCCTCCCGTTCCCACGTGAACTCCGGTCCATGATTCGAGTTCCAACGAACTTTGACGATGCGGATTTTACTCCGACGAAGGCTACGAATCTTGTAGTCGAGAATCTCGACAAGTTCTTCCACAATGCGAAGACGATCATCAACCTTGATCTCTTCCAGTGGTACAATGAAAGATTCATCAGCCAAACACTTCATTAAGTTAGACACATGTAAGACGTTGTGAACACTACCGAGCTCCGCCGGTAAGTCAAGTCTGTATGCCACCGGCCCAATCCGTTCCAGGATCGCGAACGGTCCAACATAACGAGGGTTAAGCTTACCACGCTTTCCAAAGCGTATGACGCCCTTCCATGGTGAAACTTTCAGAAGTACCCTGTCCCCAACCTGGAACTCCAAAGGTTTGCGACGGCGATTGGCATAGCTCTTCTGACGATCCCGCGCAGCTGCCAAACGGTTACGAATTTGTACGATTTTCTCCAAAGTTTCGTACACCAGTTCCGGACCAGTGAGCTAGCTTTCGCCCACCTCAACCCAACAAAGAGGTGATCGACATTTCCGTCCATAGAGAGCTTCGAACGGCGCTGCCTTGATGCTAGAGTGATAGCTGTTGTTGTAGGAGAACTCCACCAACGGTAGGTGAATCTCCCAACTTTTGCCGAAATTGATAACACATGCTCGAAGCATGTCTTCCAAGGTTTGAATCGTCCGTTCACTTTGTCCATCAGTTTGCGGATGATAAGCCATACTCATATCCAAATGAGTACCCAAAGCCTTGTGCAGAGCCTTCCAGAAACGCGAAGCAAAACGAGAATCACGATCGGAGATAATAGAAACAGGCACCCCGTGCCGAGCAACCACCTCCTTAAGGTAGAGTCGAGCTAACCGCTCGAGTCCATCAGTTTCCTTAATAGGTATGAAACGCGCCGATTTTGTTAACCTGTCGACAATCACCCAGATCATATCATAACCACTACGTGACCTTGGCAGCTTGGTGACAAAATCCATCGTGATTCGCTCCCACTTCCATTCTGGAACCTCTGGTTGTTGCAGGAGACCAGACGGCTTCTGATACTCCACCTTGACTTTAGCACAAGTCAAGCATTTGCTCACGTATGAAGCTATGTTAGCCTTCATGTTTGGCCACCAATAAAGTATCTTCAAATCCTGATACATTTTACCGGGGCCAGGGTGAATAGAATACCGGGATTTGTGAGCTTCATCCAAGACAAGCTCGCGTAATCCCCGAACAAGGGAACCCAAACACGCTCTGCGAACTAGTGTAGGCCATCGGACCTGAGCTCAAGATGCTTGTCAGCACTGTGCATAGTTTCAGCTTTAAGGTTTCCCTCCTTCAAAGCTTCCAATTGTGCAGAACGGATTCGGTCAGGCAATGAGGAATTAATGGTGAGCTGTAAGGCTCGAACACGACGAGGTTTCACAGACTCCTTCCTGCTCAAGGCGTCCGCCACAACGGTCGCCTTGCCAGGATGGTACTTAATAGCACAGTCATAGTCGTTCAGGAGTTCAACCCAGCAACGCTGCCGCATGTTTAACTCCTTCTGGTCGAAAATATGCTGAAGACTCTTGTGACGGTGTACACTTCGCATTTGGTACCGTACAAGTAATGTCTCCAGATTTTCAACGCAAAAACCACCGCACCCAATTCCAAGTCATGAGTAGTGTAGTTCTTCTCATGAACTTTGAGTTGACGAGAAGCATAGGCAATAACCTTCCCGCATTGCATTAGTACACAACCGAGACCACGAATAGAAGCGTCACAGTACACAGCGAAATCATCCATACCCTCAGGTAAAGACAAAATAGGTGCAGAACGAAGTTTAAGCTTCAGCATCTGAAATGATGATTCCTGTGGTTCACCCCAGTCAAACTTTCGGTCTTTCTGGGTAAGAGTGGTGAGGGGTTGAGCGATCTTCGAAAATCCCTCAATTAAACGATGATAGTAACCCGCAAGACCTAGGAATTGCCGCACCTCAGATGGCGTCTTTGGTTCTTCCCAGTCTTTAATAGCTTCGATCTTAGCCGGATCGACATGAATTCCCAGTTCATTAACCACATGCCCTAGAAATTGTACTTCACGTAACCAGAAATCACACTTTGAGAACTTAGCATACAGCCGCTCTAGTCTCAAAAGTTCCAAGACCAACCGTAAGTGTTCCTCATGATCCGTCTTGTTCTTAGAATAAAACAGAATATCGTCAATAAACACGATGACGAATTTATCAAGGTAAGGCTTGCAAACGCGGTTTCATCAAGTTCATGAACACCGCCGGTGCGTTAGTGAGACCAAAAGGCATGAACAATAACTCAAAATGGCCATAACGAGTGTGAAAAGCAGTCTTCTGGATGTTGGCTTCCTGAAGGCGCAACTGGTGATAACCAGACCGCAAATCAATCTTCGAATAGTAACTAGAGCCCTGGAGCTGGTCAAAGAGATCATGAATGCGAGGGAGAGGGTAACGATTCTTGATGGTCACTTTGTTCATCTCATGATAATCAATACACATGCGAAGACTTCTGTCCTTCTTCTTCACAAACAAAATAGGAGCTCCCCACGGGGAAGAACTTGGTCAGATGAAACCCTTTTCCAAAAGTTCCTGTAATTGGCTGGACAACTCTTGCATCTCGGGAGGTGCAAGACGATACGGAGCCCGGGCAATAGGAGCTGCACCCGGAGTAAGATCAATGCCAAACTCAACCTGACGATGGGGAGGGAGACCAGGTAAATCATCTGGAAATACACCGGGAAAATCACGAACCACCAGAATATCCTCGATCTTCTTCTCATCGTCAGTCGAAACATTAACAAGTGCCAAAATGGTCGATTAACCCTTTTGAAGATACTTAAGGGCTTTCATGCTAGAAATGATACTCAGCGGAGCACCGCCCTTCTCGCCATGAACCGAAAGAGTCTCTCCATCAGGGAGAGGGATCCGAATAATCTTATCGAAACAAACGATCTCCGCACGATACAATGATAACCAATCCATGACGACAACGACATCAAAACTACCCAGGGGTACCAGCATAAGGTCAATGGGGAAAGACAAACCCGACAGTTCCAAGCGACATTCCCTAAGGGTGTGTGTCGCTTCGATTTTCTTAGCATCAGCCGATTCTATTAAGTACATAGCCTCTAAAGGTGTGGGTACTATATCTGGCAATCGACTAATGTCCACAGATATGAAGCTCTTATCGGCACAAGAATCAAACAAGACAGAAACATAGCTATTATTAAGAAGGAACGTACCGGTAACTGTGTCTAGATCCTGCCTAGCCTCTGCAGATCCAATGACGAAAGCACGCGGAGTCCTACCGCCGCCTCCGTTGTTCCCGTTACCATTCCCGCCTCTCCCATTATCGCCCTGCTTCAGCTTAGGACATTCACGCTTGAAGTGTCCCGTGTCACCACAGTTATAGCACCTCGGCTTTCCAGGAGTCCCCTGAGCAGCAGGAGCAGGAGTAGCAGTAGGAGTTTGGGTCGAGGAAAGTGACACCCTGCAATCCTTAGCAAGATGCCCCAATTGGTGGCACCGATGACAACGAGTCCGGTCACAACTCCCAGAGTGATGATAACCACACTTGTTGCACTTGGGATGCTTCCCAATATACCCACCCGACTTCTGCCCCGAAGAAGACCCAGACGAATCAAAATTCTTCACCAGCTGAGATGGCGCTAGCACAGCACTCTTCCCCACATTATCCCACTTCCTCTTGTTCTCTTCCGAACCCTTCGCAGTAGTACCCTTAGGAGGCAAAACACCTTCTTCCACCTTTAGATTAGTCATTCGATGAGCCGATAGAACAACTTCAGCAAGAGTGGGAAGATTCCCAGTAGCCAATAACCCTTCAATCTCTGGCACTAACCCAGAAACGTAGTGCTCAATCCTCCTATATTCGGGTGTGTGCAAATCAGGGCACAACACCGCTAGCTCATTCCTCCTTACAGTGTACTCCTCAATGTCGGCCCAACCATCTTGTAACTCCAGACCTCATGCTCCAAGTTCTGTACCTCCTCCCTTGGACAGTACTCACTCCTCAAAAGGTGCACAAAATCCGCCGAAGGCATAGCAATAGCCTCCCCCAATCCCATGTTCTGGGCAGTAGCATTCCACCACGACAATGCAGGCCCCTCGAATGTCGCAGTAGCATACTTAACTCGGTCCCCAGCGGGACAGTTACACATAACGAATACAGATTCTGCCTTCTCCAGCCATCGGAGCAGTAGCATACTTAACTCGGTCCCCAAAAACATTGATTTCATAAGGGGAAGCATTTAAAAATTTAATCAACTACAAAACCGTGTTCCAAAATATTCAAGACACTTATTTAAAATATGCGACTAAGCCTAGACGCCTATGCAGACCCGTGCGCCTAGTCCAACCGATGCTACCTTAGCGACCTGAGAAAAACATGCCAAAAAGACGTCAACATATATAATGCTGGTGAGTTCACAGGTTTGGTCAATGTGATACCAAAAGTTACCAAAGTATTACCATGTCCATACTATATCAATGTTACCAAGTACGCTAGCTAGGCTTATGTTTTATTACTACTACGATTGGAAAACCATTAGTGGACATGCTTAGCAAGTTTAGCATATGTTTAAGCAGCCCGAATAATGTTCAGCACGTTTAGCAAAGTTCGAGACAACATGCACCCGCCCGGCCCTCCAAGCCGTCGAGTGGGGCAGGTCACACCCAATAGATCTATCCACATTTCCCCCGTTGTACATCCCTACACATTCATGGTTTCCCCCGGGACTTTCAACGTTCGTATAGCAATGCAAAGTTAAAACCATAGTATGACATATGTTACCAAAATAGTTTAGCACATGTTTTCTCCCCCAAAAGTTAAAGCAGTAAAAGTGGGGCCGTGAACTCACCTTAAGTTGCGTTCTTCAGTTTTATAAGAAAGCCCAGCCCTTGATAATCTCACTACCGGAGATCTATCAAAATGTTCACGTATGTGTTCCGGCTAATAACCATAACGTTATCTAGTCCCCGATTGTCCAGATTGTGACCAAGTATGTTTTAAAAATGTGTTTAAGTGTTCAACCGACACACTAGACCGACCCGACATCCCGTTGGTGACTCATTACTTTAACTAATCAAGTACACATAGATTACACACAAGGTTCAAGCACAAAACACTTAGTTTCTATCAAAAATCTCATTTTTGAATCAATAGGGTCGAACCAGGAAATTCATTCCACCTTCACCCCTTTTTAAGCCACATTCGACCCTTTGGAAGCCACATTCGACCCATTCGAAGTCACATTCGACCTTTTGAACTGATTAGACCAATACTGTCCAGGTTCGACCCTGGGATTCCACTTTCGACCACCCGATTGGTCGAATGTTCCCAGGTTCGACCCTGGCAGAATACTTTTCTTAAAAACGCTTCAAAAACATCCGAAACATCGCGAAACATCACCAAACACAGCAGTTGGATATGTTTAACATATCCCCACAAAACCCCCACCGATTTTACCCCAAAACATGTTCATTTTAGCACTTTCCCAAAATGGCAAAAACTATGAAAGCATCACATCATGCATGAATTCTTTACCCAATTTGGAAACTTTTTAAATCAATCCATAATCATCTTAATAGTGCTCAGTTTGTCATGTGTTTGAAAATCTCAAAAAGTTCTATTGATCATACAAGCATGCATCGAGCCCTAGCTTTATTAAAAACCCCCAATTTAGACATAATATTCTAAACCATCTAATTGTGACCATAAACAATCTAAATTAACATCAATATCAGCCCTAGATCATGTTTCTAGCATTAGTACAACAACAAATCATCAAACAACACATAATATCACATAACACATAATTAACATATGTTTATTGATATGAAAACTATGTTTAATGATAGGGTTTAGGTTTAGAAAGATGTTTAGAAGGTTTTTATTGATAAAAACATCCTTAGAACAGATCTGGACATTTAGGGTTAGATGAAAACGAATTAAAATGCTTTGAAAAGGTTTAGGATTAAGAACACACCTTGGATTCTTGATTAGATGTTGTTGGTAGGTTAGATTATGAAAAACAAGAGCAAAAACTCCTTCCTTAAAGATTAAAATCGTTTGAGAGTGTTTAGAGACGGTTAGGGTTTGTGAAATGGTGAAAAATGACAAAGTTTGGTATTTATACTAGTCCACATTCGCCCCTTTCACCTGGACGAATGTACCCACATTTGCCCCTTTCTCAGGGTCGAATGTGTCTTAACTGGTCGAATGAAATTTTATTGTTTTCACATTCCGGGTTCGCCCCTTCACTAAGGGTGGAACCAAGATTATTTTCCAGGTTCGCCCCCACGCTGTGGTCGAACCTTGATCTATGTTTTCTGGTTTTCCAGTTTGTCGTGTTTAACGCATTTTAACACATCCTAACACATGATCATGCAATCTTAATCTATGTTTAACATATTTAAGCATGGATGATCATCTATACATCTTTTAAACACGTATTTTCATATAATCCACAATATAAGAATTAATCTACACATAACACTTAATTTAGTTTATGTAATTTTACCAACAACGGGACCCGGTTCTAGTGTATTCCCAAAACAACTCCCAATGATCCTCCAGATCATTGAACCCTGGACAATCCTATCCTGACCCGACTCAACTAACCTAGTTAAGTCCGTTTATAAATGTTTCTCGCTAAGTTAGACTTAGGTGTTACTAAAATGTTTAAGCCAAACATGCGGGTGTCACAATATACATCTCTCATAGTTCACGTACAAGTTAACTAATACACAACATTTCACATAAACATGCAATTCACATACATGTGTTACATTACATTCATCAATACTCACTTGTTCATATAATCATGCATGCCTAATATATCACCAACGTTCGGGATACAGACTCGCGTGTGTGTCAAGACAAGGACTTTCCTAACTTTAACGTACGTTAATGTCACCTAACATATGTTATTGTTACATAACATCCTGAAAGACCTGTTCAACTAACCTTAGATAAGTGTTTAACCACGTATGATCATGGAAATTAACTAGAGTTCAGTAAAAGAGTTAACCTGAAAATGTGGGGTGTCATAGTGTCACCTAGGTCGTTGTAGAGTACAATGGTTTGGGATAATCAATATGTGTAACCGCACTCAGACACTCGTAAATTTGTGTTCGATAGGTTGTCGATAGGCGAGTAGTCTACCACGTTTCAGTCTCTGCGGTGTATATTTGCTTTTGCAACCTAAGGTGAGTTCCATTACTCTTTTCTCAAAAGCATTTGTCTCAGGAAGACAACCTACTTACTTTTTCATAGTCCGGCTTGGGGCTATATCTACACATCCCGGGTTTTGGGGTATTATGATTCACGGGGTGAATCTGCATTTACTAATTCATGTTTTATGTCCTTTGTGAACTAAACACACTCTATCACTCTAAAGTCCTTATTATATTATTGGGTTAATCGCTGGAGGCGAACGGGGTACTAGTTGATAGCGCTATTAGGTTGTGCAGCAACCTCATGCTTGCGGTGCTGGGAGCATGGGCATGAACTTTTGACCACGCTCTTGAGGAGCTGACTAGTGTTGATAGACACTAGTACTAAGGCATCTTAACGTAAGTTAACACACTGTATGTTCCCAATAATCAACTGTTTAGTTACAATGAGTGGGTTAGCTACCCCTAACATGTGAATTAGCTGATACGTGGTCTTGGAGGCCTACGCATTTACTTGTTGTTACGTGATCGCAACTTAACAAAACTTTTTGGTAAACGCTAAACTTGATTTTTGAAAAATCAACTAAATGGTTTGGGCATTTAGAGTCGTTCTTATGACTTATGGCTATGGGATCCTGGTATGTCACGCGCCTCGCGGTATAAACCCCGCAGTGGAAATTTGAGGGTGTGACATGCATATATAATAATAATGGATTGATGTTTTTCTTTGATTGTAAGAATCGTCGAAATACATCAATTTCAACTTGATTACCAACGGATTGTTGGTAATCGATTTTCCTTTGATTGTATGAATCTTACAAAAGATTTATGGAAAGACAATTGAACGTAATATCATTATGCATATGGGATAGAGAGTTGTAAATTGAAAATAGTTGAAGAAATTTAATGTTGGAAAATAAATATTGGGAATTCCTCCCCTTTTATAGGGTGAATAAACTTATAGGGTGAATACACTAACTATCGGTAAAGTTGGTTTTCAAAATTAAAAGTTGGAACACAAAAATAATAAAATAATATTCTTAATAAACTAATTTCAAAACCGTAATCATTACTTTTTGGCTTTTTATAACATTGGTTGACTTTTCAACAGATGTTGCCACACTAGACTCCGTCAGAATTTACCAATAAATT
Organism: Ambrosia x helenae; assembly: GCA_030844895.1. NCBI lineage: Eukaryota > Viridiplantae > Streptophyta > Magnoliopsida > Asterales > Asteraceae > Ambrosia > Ambrosia x helenae. Next base: position 31,101,389 of record CM061224.1, on the reverse strand, counting down.
ATGTAACCTGTAGAAGGAAGTAAAACCGTCAAAAGTCTCAGTGTAACAACATATATTATTACAATATTAAATGAATTAAATTTGTTATTAAAGTATTACTATATAGTTAAATTACAGAAACCTTTTCAACTTCATAATTAAAGTCTTCATATGTGTAATAAATGATTAAGCAAAACCGTGAAAATGTTGGTAATTATTACTTAAAGTTTTACATATAATAAAGATTATTTAACTTAATTAGTTACTTTTTTTCAAACCACATATTGAAACAAAATATAGATATATAATAAACATCAAATTTAACATTTATATTTTTCAATCACAAACCATAAACATTATAAGCAAAACAACTACATTATAATAATAGTCATATTTAAACATGCAAGCATATAATAAAAAACATTTAAATTTCATCATCTTCATCACTTAAACTCCAATAAGAGAATGATTCTTCCATAACTTGTTCCACCTTTTCTCCTTCAAATACATTATCCTTGCCCTGATCATTTGTTCCAGATTAAGATGAAATGTATTGCGATTAATGTTACTCATTCTTTTGTGGTCAAGTTGTTCAACAAACTCCAAATCATCGAAATACTCTATGTTCTCTCTGAGGAATAATTTTTCAAAACCATTTTCATAGTTAACTATTGCTATGTCAAAGCCATGAGAATAAAACCAACTTACAACATGAAGTGCGTTAAGCAAATTTTCATCAATGACAGTTAGCTCCAAAATTTCCATTAAAAAGATTTCATCTGAATATCGAAAAGATTCTTCTTGAAAACATCATACGTCTGTGTCTGCAAATGTAAATCCATGTAGAAAATTGTTTGAATTGATAATTAATAGTGATAAGATACATTATTTAAATATACATAACATACATAAAAAATAAGCGGTAAATTTAAAACGAAGTTTCAAAGTCATAATTATTATTTGCCAGTGCAGACAGCTAAAAGTCTATGAGACTGAATATAGAAATAAAGAATCTACATTATTTTATTTACAAAATAAACATTTATTAATTGTGTATAATACTTATTTATAATATTAACTAACTTAAAAATGTTACCCTTGATTTACACTTGTCATTGGTATTTCATTGTTGATTAAAAATATATTTTAGAAAACAACAAAAATAATAAAACAAAATTATTTTACCCATAAATATTTCTTTTAACTAAGTTCAAAATCATAATTATTAACTTTAGCATTCGAACGACTGTTGAGATAAAATAATAATATCTTTGAACCATCATATAGTATTGATAGATATCTTCATCTTGTTGTATACTCTATTTTATAACGACTGTTGACTTGTCAACAGATGTTCTAAAAACAAAGTCTGTCATTGCTTAAAGTATGCTCATTTTATTCTATATACGATTTACCACATCTATTTATTTGTCAACAAATTTGTCAAACAGGTGTTATATCATTCAAAGTAATCTAAATACCTGTAAAAAATTGCATTAATATCAAGTAACAAATTAACAATATTCGAATTAAAAAACTATATACAAAATAAGATTGTTCACATAAAAGAAGTCTTCTAACAAAACAAAGCCTACATAATGAGCTTGTTTGTCATTATAATCTAAACAAATACACAAAACAAACGAATTAGGGAATTCAACTTCCAACGCACTTGCATTAAATATAATCACAACAAAGGTTGGCACCCCTTCATTGGCATTCCTTATATAGATCGAAACATATGCTTTCGCAATATATCAATCTTGTCTATAACCAAGATCTGGACGTATGAATTAGTTTTTCGTTGTTTGTAAAAATCTTCTGAGAACACCAATTCCAACATCTTTACCAACGTATTGTTGATAACCCATTTTTCTTTGACTATAAGAAATATTATTAAGCATGTTCCACGGAAAGTTGAATACTGACAATGGTTTAAGGGATATAAAATTGAAAAAATTTTGTTGGGATTTCCTCATCTTATATAGAGTGAAAAAATGACTGTTAAAATTTCCTCATCTTATATAGAGTGAAACAAAATTATAACACAAAAATAATAAAATAATTTTTTTATAATTGGAAAATTTTCTCACCATTATCTTAATCATTAAATTGCATACTCTTTTTTACAACGTCTGTTGACTTGTGAACAGGTGTTTTTACACAAAGTCTGTCACTTTTTCTTTAAAGTATTCTATTTATAATTTATATCTTCTTGTATATCTGTTTACTTGCCAACAACTGTTCTCAATGAACTGTCATCCAATAACAATTTCTAATCATACTTGACCATATAAGGCATATCTTTAAAACATCTGTTATCTTATTAACAGATGTTCAAATACAACTTTTGGACATGTCAGCTTCACTTTTGTATATGTCAGCCGCAATTTTTAATACACAAAACCCCTCTTATATCCAACCAAATATTCCACTAACTTAATCTATTAGAAATCCAGAAAAAGCGCTTCACTATTAATAACGACCTAAAGCCATTCAACCACGAAACTTTGAATTTCCTGTCTTATTCGATTCCTAATTCGAATTCAATTCATTTATTCCAATCATTTGAATGGATCTTCAATTCAAAAGCCTCCATAACGACCTACCATATCTGGTTAAGACACAACATAACCATTAATTTCACTCTATAATCGATGCGCTCTGCAAATCGAAATATCTAACCATCCTCACCGTTGATGCTCCAAGATTTGAAATACAGATATCGAGATAACCCCGACTGTCTAGAAAAGGACAAAAAGCCTTATTCAATTGTCTCCAAGATTGGAAATACAGATATCGAGATAACCCCGAATCCAACTGCACTACATTCTCGCTAAACGATTTGCAAGGTAATAATTCATTTCTGAAAAATGAAGTTCAGACAGAGTTAATTGAAAGAGGGTATGACCGTCAATTGACTGCCTTAACAATGTTTAAACGAAACTTTCACCCACCAATGAAGTTTTTTTTTTCATACCCTTCTTATTTGTCTGTCTGCAAAATAACATCATTTAATGAGATACCTTTGAAAAGACAGTATCTTGGACATGCAATTTTAACGGACAGTGATTTCAACTTATCCCAAAGAGTGTTTAGTGATTTAGTATCCAATGTGAAAGCTATAAAATCTGGATATAGCAATGCTTTCTTACTATATCCAAGATTGTTAAGCTTCTGCTTACAAAACCTGTTGCCTGATAATGATTTTAAAAAAGGGTAGCTATTACAATTAATAGATTATCGAATGAAACTTTTACAAGAATGCTTGACGTTAAAGGACAAGAAAAGGTCATTAAAAGTAAAACTTCTAAAAAACAAACAAACACTATTGCTTCAACATTTGTTGTTGTAAGATCTGTTGACGAGCGAACTGCTCCTGCTGAAAATGAAACCACAAACAGTGCTATGCATACCATTCCAGTAATTTCAACAAACCTACCACCAATAAAAAAAGAAAATCAAAAGGAAGAGAAATATTGTATCTCTGGAAGTTTAGAAGCCAATCGAAACTACTCCAGCCACACAAGAGCTGTAAACAACACCTGTTGATGCTTCCTCTCAGCCAATGGAAATAACAACAAACACAGATATAGTCAATGTATCCTCTCAAGTGGATCATCTTGTATGTGAAGCACACATACAACATGACCTAGATGATTCAGTTGTAAATTTGTTTAAAAGTCCTTCTCCTTGAGTTGGATCTCTTTTAACCCCACTACCGTCTCCGACACATGCACCACCAATAATTCCACCTACCTTTAATCAATTGTTTGAGGCAATCGATAAATCTCAAAGTGAAAACAGTCCCTCTCAATCACCCATCACTGAGAATATACAGACAGAACATACTGTTGATGAAATAAAATCAATCATCTAGACCACAAGCAGAGAATAAGAAACTCTTTGAATTGCAAGTAAATGTTGTTGGGTGTTCAAATGAAGTAGTCACTACAAATGTGGAGACAACTATTTCCGAGTTGCATATTGATTATACAAATCATACTTCCTTGAAGGAAAAAACAGTTCACCCTACAATTGTAACCTCTGTTACAGTTGAAACTGGACACAACTCAAAAAAACTTCCAGTTGTTGATAGCATTGAAACAAATACAACCACAACTGGTAGGAATGCAGATGATTCTATTAATTTAGCTGGGTCTTCAAAATATCAGAATTTAGAGGAAAGGGTCACTAAACTTGAAGCCTTATTTAAAAAATTTTAGGTAATGAAAGAAAAGTTTCTATAGAAAATAATAGAGGTTACAAATGAACTCTGGAAATCAGTTGACCGAGTAATCCAGGCTCAACAAAAAATAGTAGAACTCAAACACAAAGATCAAACATCTGATATGAAAACATCTGATATGAAAACATCTGATAAGCCAGCTTGTAATACAGTTTCAACTACTGCTGCATAGGAACCAAAACAATTCACTGTTGTTTCTTCTATCAAAACAACTGATACCACAACATCTGTTGGGAGTGAAAGTATAGAAACAAATGTTACAAGAACAACTGTCCTTACAAATTTGCGAACAACTTGCCAAGAGCACCAAACAACAATGAAAACATCAACTTTGGATGACAGCAACTCTAGAAAACCAAGTGCTGTATTTTGTATACTACCGACTGAATCCGAAAAAACATCAATCATCACCACTACAAATCCCTTTACACAAACCACAACATTACCACAACAATCACCAATCCATACAACATATGTTGCTCCTGAAACCACACAAATGAATGTTCCGAGCACAACTACCCTTATACCCTTCCAAGAACCAACAAATGTTACAACAACAACTAAACACATTCCAACTGTACGTATCTCATTATTTCCAGAATCATACAACTTAGAACCATTGGCTGCTAAATTTCCTCTTGAAATATTAGTAATACAGCCAGAGATAGAATCTTTCTACTTAACAAACGATCCATCATCACTGTCTTTCGAATCTATTGAAGGTTTCGAAAACCTATGAATGTTAATCAGTATCATGACATAAAGGTCATACAGACCCAAATGATTATTAAAGAACAATGCAAAGGCAAAGATGAGACCACTTCTCATGGAATAATGCAAACATATCTTGAAAATCTTAATAAAATACAAGAGTTTGTAACAAATCTGAGCCATCAAATGTCTAAAAAGGTCAAATTTCTGAATTGGAGAGTGATGTAAGAAAAGAATTCATAGATCATATTTTAAAGCTCAAACTTTACAACATCACTGAAAGACAATTTGCTGGTTGGACTACTCAAGAACTCAGGGCTCAAATATACAAAATTGAAGAGTTGCTTAAATAGCATAATAATCAGAAAACAACTGGATCTGAGTCGAAGAAGGAGAAAGTAAGTGATTCTAAAAAAGCTTTAAAGTTTAAGAGAATGAGGCAAGAGTTAGTTGCAACAAACCATGGTCAGATGAAATCTGTTGCTAAATGGTCTGAATTAGTTTTGGTTGTAACCTACAAACTACTGGCGATAAACAGAGAAAAGTATCCAACTCTTCCTCAAAAGCAAATTTATCCGGATGAACAACAAGCTCCTCAACAGACCATTTAACATAAACGTAAGCCCTCAGCAAAAAAATGTTACCAGAGATACCATCAAACAAACCAAAAAGCTGAAGACTGAAGATTGATTTAACAGATGAGAATAAAGGTCTGTGGACGACTAAAGAACTTATTTGATAAAAAAAATTGTTGTTTGCGGTATAACACTTTTCAAAATAACAGATGTTATATTTATGATGATATATCATTATATCAAACTTACACTTTGAGTAAAAACTTTCATTTTGTACTAAATGGAACAGCTAGGCTTTCAATAATAAATTATTATCATATATTTACTTTCAACCTTTTGTATAAACAAATTATTTACTAACAGTTTTTTTCTCAACAGTATTTCGGGAGTGTCTAATAGATGTAATGTACTTAATAAAAACAAAAAACTAATAATATTTAGTTTAATTAACTATTTAAAAACAAAAAACTAAATATTTTAGATGAAAAGTAATGATAATATTAATTGTAATAAACTTCAAGTCTAAAAGTGATGACTTGAAATTAATTACCATCTTACAAAATATTAATATTTTCTACTAAAACCACATACACATGTTAAAACTTTAAACATTCCAAAAAATGAAACTTTCTACTAAAGTTTCTGTTGGGTCTAAATTTGGTAGTCTAATATTATCAACAAAGTCAAAGTCAACAAGTCAACGTTTACCCAAAGAAAGTCAAATTTGAATGAGTCGCAGTCAACACGTAAGGCGAGTCGAGAAATCCGGATAATAGATCGACGAGTGAAGCTCAAGTTATGATCAAGAAATGCGCTATGGATAATAAATATATTTTGTTTAGACAAAATATATTTATTACTTTAAATAATGGTTTTCTTGTTTAGTGAGAGTTTTAGTATTTTGTTAACCCTATGGACCTAAATATAATTAGCCTAAGTGTGTTTGGGCTATAAATAGATAGAGATTAGGGTTTTATTGGCAACACACATTCTAGTAATTTGGGGGCTTTGATTATCTTTATCGTATGCAAATTATTAGTGGGTTTTATTGAATATTTAGTGTGTGTTCAACATAATTTTTATCTTAATCTTCATCAAAATCAGATTTTAGCTCGAAATCGATCCTACAATTTGGTATCAGAGCTTGGTACTCGAATTTGGGATTTAACCATCTACAAATTCCTCGTTTAATCTGATTTCTGTTGAAGATTTTATAGATTGTTTAAATTTTTGGGTTTTTCATCAAACTGCGTACTTATTTCATCAAACTGCACACTTATTTCATCAAACTGCGCACTTATTTCATCAAACTGCGCACTTATTTCATCAATCTGCGCACCTATTTCATCAAACTACGCACTTATTTCATCAAACTGCGCACTTATTTCATCAAACTACGTACTTATTTCATCAAACTGTGTACTTATTTCATCTCGTGCACTTGTTTCATCAAACTGTGTACTTATTTCATCAAACTATGTACTTATTTCATTTTGCGCACTTGTTTCTTGTTCTGTGTACTTAACTCAAGTCTTGCTGTGTGCACTTAACTCATAAGTTGCATACTTATTTCTTGTTGTGTGCACTTAACTCATAAGTTGCATACTTATTTCTTGCTGTGTGCACTTAACTCATAATCTGCATACTTTTTTCTTGCTGTGTGCACTTAACTCATAAGTTGCATACTTATTTCTTGTTCTGTGCACTTAACTCAAGTATTGATGTGCGCACTTAACTCATAAGCTGCGTACTTATTTCTTGTTCTGTGTCTCGCGCACTTAACTAGGGTTTCTACGCACTTAATCAGAAATTCCTAGTTCTCTGCGTACTTATTGAAAATTGTGTAGTCCTTGTGTACTAATCTAGGGTTTCTGCGCACTTACCAAGGAAACCCTAGTTATCTGTGTACTTGTCAAACACTGCGCACTTATCAGGAGACAAGGGATTGACCGTGCACTTGCTATTGTTTCAGGTTGCTGCATTCCGATTTGTGTGAGTTTTTGCACACATACCAAAGGAAACTTTGGGAGACAGTGATTTAGCCTTCTGTGGCTTTATCACAGTGTACTTATTCGTGTGTTCTAGTCGTTATTCTGCCCGAAGTTTCTTGTGCCATCAGATCAACAAACCGTTAAATCTGCATACTTAAATTCTGCATACTTAAATCTGCGCACTTAAGGACTGCGCACTTAAGGATTGTGGACTTATTATTGGACTTTAAACTTTAAAATCAGAAAATCAAACTTAAAATCAACTTTAATCAATGGCTGGTAACAATAACAACTTAACCATGAATCCTATAACCCAAGCTGAACTGGAAACTGGAACCATAACCCGAATCACTAAGTTAATAGGTGCACAAGATTATGGAACCTGGAAGAACCGAATGAAAGCTTTCTACTATGTTAATGACTTTACCCAGTGGAACTCAGTTCAACTCGGGCCTCACATTCCCACAAGAACCACTGATGCGGGAGAAGTGTTCAACACTGATCCCTCTACCTACACCGACCTTGATAAGCAACTGCTGCAACGTGATCACAAGGCCTACGGTGCTTTCACCATGGCATTGTCCAAAGATGTGTGCAAGATGTTCGAAGAGTTTACCTCTGCACATGATTTGTGGTTAGCTCTAAGTGAGTATTTTGAAGGAAATGCAGAAATGAGACAGAACAAACAAGATATGGTTCAAAAAGAATATGATATGTTTGGAAGTATTCGAGGTGAAAATCTGTCATCTCACATCGACAGGTTTATGAGTATGCTGACTAAAATGAAAAAGGTTGGTATCTCGGTCCACAATAGAAACTCAATCAAGAAGTTGCTGAATTCACTGCCTAAGGAATGGAGTTTGCAGTGTATGTTGATAAGGAAAGAGTTTCTGAATCCACTATCCACTCTAGCTGATCTCATCAACACACTGAAGTCGTTTGAAATGGACATAACCAAGAGAGAGATGAATCAGATAGTGTCAAAAGTTACTCCAAGCAGCTCTCTAAAGAATCTGGCTTTAATGACTCCAATTGGACAGAAGGCACTGGTGGTTGAAGACTTTGACTGGGGGAAGGAAGCTGTTGCAGCTAAAGCAGATGTTAACAAAGCATTGATGGCAACGATATGCACCAAATCCGCAAATGGTGTAAACTCTGTGGAAGGATCTTCAGTGGGAGTGCCAAAGGAGCAATGCAAGAGAGTGCGGGTTTGAAGGGAGTGTTGATTGCTAATGAAGGAAAAGAAAAGGTAGTTGAGGAAGCACTGATAGCTGAATAGAATCAAGTCACCAAAGCAGATGAAAAGCAGCAAGAGGCCCCCAAGAAAGCTGATGAGAGGGATCTGGTAAGTATTCCTCTTGAAATAAAAACAAAGCTGTGCTCACCAAGGTGTGTTACAGCTGTTGCTTACTGTTTGTCTCACAATAGAAAAATTTTAAGAGAAATGGATGACATTCGAAAAATTAACAATGAAATGAAAGAAAATGAGCTAGCATATCAGTGAAAGTTAAATGCAACTCTAGCTGAAATGCAAACTCTAAAAGAATTGGTTCTCAAAAAGGATTTTCTAATAAATGATTTAACCTCAAAGTTAGAAAAATCTAGAAATGAAACAAATCATCTTCAGATCATTGTGGACAAATGGAATGTAAGCAAACATGCTCAAGCTGATCTAGTGGATTGCTCAAGGCAATCTTGTTTTAAAGATGGAATTGGATATAAAGTTAAAAATGGGATCGAAAGATCTTTATTTTTACCTCTGAGCAAAAGTGAATATATACCAATTCCAAAACCTCATCCAAAAAATGATCTTTGTGAAAAGGAAAGTGTAAAATCTGAGTCTGAGTCTAATACTAATATAAGTAAAAGCAATGCAGATGTGACCCAAAAGTCAGAGGAGGAAGATGATGAAAGTTGTGGTGGAAAGACATTGGGGTTAGGTCACCCGGTTGCCAATTACTCTACAGTGAATTGGTTCATCCGGAATTATCAAAAGACTAAAATTGTTTTTAATTCGGATGACTGTAATAGTTTATCTAGGCCGGATGACTGTAATAGTTCATCTAGGATGGATGAGTGTACTAAATTTAATTCTAGACTTGATCTAAAGGGTGTAGTAGATCCTATTGTGCCTACCTGTGTTGATTTAAAATCTGCATTTTCTGATGATAAAACGACATGTAAGCCATCTGTGTTTGTACCAGAACTAAACCATAACAGGTTTGAAAAGTTCTTAACTGAAGAAATTCCAGAGTTTACTCCGTCAACATCATGCAAAGATGATTCACAAAGTGATTCGGAGTTTTGTTCATCAAGAGAATGGGAAAGCTCAAATGACTCGGAAACTTCAGTGTCAGAACTTGATGATAGAGTTGACACTACAAATCAAGTCCATCAAGATTCACTAGAAGAAGATCTGTTTATAGAAGATTGCTCAACATCAGATGATGAATTAGTGATGAATGAAAATCACAAGGGGTTAAAGATCACAGAGTCAAAAGGTGATGTAAAACTCAATGCTTCTCAACAAGCCGAATCAAGCTCAAAACAATCTACATCCTCAATTGCATCACACGGGACAATAAAGCATCAAAAGCCATTCAAAGCTTGCTTTCGGTTTGGTAAAGAAGGTCATGTGCTCAAGCAATGTCCAGAACGACACAATCCAGACGGTAAAGGCAATGCGGGTTGCTTCTCCGGATCAAAGGATAAAATTCACACATAATTGAATGTTAGGATGACACATATTCCATCAAGATCTCTACATATGAAGCCGCTTTCATATGATTCAAAGATGAAAAGGACCAAAGCATCAAAACCACAATCTATTCCTCCAGGTCTTAAACAGAAAATTGTTTCAAAAATTAAATCTTTTACAAACAATTTTTTAAAACCAACACAGGTTTGGCGAATCAAACCAAAAGTTGAAAAAGAAACTAATAATGGAAAAGGTATGGTGTTATATTAAATATTGATGAAAAAGGACAAACCAGGACCACGATGGCCTGGGTTCCACTCTCTAATTTATTTACTTATGAGTGCAGGAACTACCATGGAGGACTGTTAGTAACACGGTTAGTAACAGTGGTTGTTCCAAGAATAGCTTTGGAGCGAAAATCTCACAGGTTTGGTTATGGTATCTAACCTGATTGCACAATTGACACCATTGTCACGCACTCAATTTCTTGCTGATATATGTTTATGTGTGTCTAATGTGGAAGACTTTATTTTTCATAAATATTTTTTTAAGAAAACACAAAAAATTAATTACAAAAAAAGGGGTTGTACAAAAATAAAAGTTTAGGGGGAGTATGAAAATATAGTCTCGGCCATGAGATGTGATTAATGCAAATAATCCTGATCTTATATGGGAAATGATAGGAACTAACTTGTCTATGTCTGCACATGAATAGGATCGGAAGGACGTTACAACTACAAGTTAATGATGTGTAGGTAGGTTCAGCCTTCAAGTTGAGTAAACTACTATAAGGTGAATAATAATAAATCTACACGAAAAGCTGGATTCCCAATGTGTTTTAGGTCTGCACAAGCTGAGTCTGGTCATACATAGGTTGAGAGATTAAAAGACACGGAAAATTTTGTGCATATATATTCAAAAGACACCTAAGAGTGCAGGCTACCAATGCGGGGCCAACAAATCAAGTGAGCACCAAAAGACAGGCAATGTTAGTGACGTGTAAATATATATTAATAGCTCAACAATCAGATGATCAACTTCTCTGCTTATGGAAACATAGACCTGAAGCTCTCATCATCTGATTGAAATAATGATCATCTTCTCTGCTTATGGAAACATAGACCTGAAGCTCTCATCATTATATCTCGATAAACCTTGAGGATTGGTAGGCTTATACCTAGCACAAGTGGGGTCCACAAAATTTTCATCAATATTACCAAAAACATGATAATCTCATCACCAAACGTATGTTGAAAGACGAGAGGCATGGACTTAAGAGGACAAACATACCGACAATCGTTCTTGGGTTGTAGCTATCGTCAAGAAAGTTGAAACATGGCTAGGCTTTTCAAGTTAGTGTGATCCCATATTTGATCCCTTCTATATCTCGAAGGTTGATGATTGTTTAAAAAAAAGATTAAGATTAAAATTAAAAAAATTAAAAAAAAACAAAAAAAAATCCAAAAAAAAATCATTATTTGTGTACAGTTGTTTTTAAGTCTTCCATGTCACATCATTTGTGTCTCAAGCCGTTTGAGATACTTACCTGATTGCACACCACAGATGTATACGGTTTTGTCTGTATGTTGAATTTTCTAACGAAAATTCGGAGTTGTGTTTGTGATTGTGGATAGGTTTCTTGGACTACTTGCTTCAATGATGGCCGATCATCAGTTGAGCAAGATACCATACCAAAGCACCTGTTTCCTCAAGTTTGCAGAAGACACCGAGTTAGGAATCCTCCTCCTACATCTTCAAAACCACTCAAGCTAAAAAGAGTTGGAAAAGTTTGTACCTGATCAACAAAAGATGATGCATGCAAAAGGGAAAGATTGTTGAATATGAGTACTCAAAGAACAAAGTGACAAGAACACCTTCAGCAAAGAATATGTGGAAAGCATCAGTCTAGGGGGAGTATTGTTGGGTACTGTATTTGAGACTGAAGCTTTCCAGATTGAAGATCAAAGTATATAGAGATTGACGGTTCTGAAGATGATACAAGAGATTGATAACATTAGACTAAGGAGGAGATTGTTGGGTCTAAATTTGGTAGTCTAATATTATCAACAATGTCAAAGTCAACAAGTCAACGTTTAGCCAAAGAAAGTCAAATTTAAACGAGTCGCAGTCAACACGTAAGGCGAGTCGAGAAATCCGGAGAATAGATCGACAAGTGAAGCTCAAGTTATGATCAAGAAATGCGCTATGGATAATAAATATATTTTGTTTAGACAAAATATATTTATTACTTTAAATAATGGTTTTCTTGTTTAGTGAGAGTTTTAGTATTTTGTTAACCCTAGGGACCTAAATGTAATTAGCCTAAGTGTGTTTGGGCTATAAATAGATAGAGATTAGGGTCTTATTGGCAACACACATTCTAATAATTTGGGGGATTTGATTGTCTTTATCTTATGCAAATTATTAGTGGGTTTTATTGAATATTTAGTATGTGTTCAACATAATGTTTATCTTAATCTTCATCAAAATCAGATTTTAGCTTGAAATCGATCCTACAGTTTCATACAACATGTTACTCCATCACCATCTAACTTTTCGTCTTAGACAATATCTTTTGGGTTCTTTTGCGAGTAGAGGATAGCTCACCAACATTTAAAACATCAGCATTTTCAAGACTTCTTTTTCCGTTTGGGCTTGTACCAAAATCCTTTAAAGCTTCAACGACAGAAGAGTCGGCAGTAACAGACATAACATCCTCGAAACAAATCACAGAACCACTAATGAATTGTTAAAATGAAGAAAACAAACTCTGTTAACACATTAAAGCATTTGAAAAAATACATACTCACCTTTGACAAAACTTGGAAAGCACCCTGAGAAGATTAATCAAGGTCAACACACTTGTATTCACTATCTCCCTGACTGACCTAAGAAGTGCTCATACAAAAAAAAAAAAAAAAAACAGTGAACTTCAAAGTCTTCGTTTACCAAATCTTACAACACAACTCAAAAGTAATTAAATACCTCTCCAACATTATCATTTTCAAAATTATTGCCCATAACCAATTCAGCAATTATTGCAGGATCATCACATATCTTTAGAACAGTGTACATACGGTAGTCATTTTTAATATTGTATTCAGAAACTTCAATCTTAAAATCCAGAAGCTTATCTACCAAGAGAAATAATTCTTGAGGCAAACCTTCACTATCCTCAACCTTGAACTGTCTTTCCCTTATATCAATTGCAGATAAACCAACAATACTGGACATATCTTTATCAAACAACACAAACGACCCACTACTAGTCTGATCATGAACTCTAACATGTACCTTAAACCTGAAATAAATAACTTACAATAAGTTGAATGTAATCATATCAAATTTGAACCAAGTGTAAATAAAAATTTCATCTTACTTTGGTGAGATAGATGTACATTCACAATCAAATTTCGGACAAACCAAAGCTGTAACAGGCAAATTGAGAATTTCTTCAGAAACCTTTACAATAGTTTGTAAATACTCTGATTTAGTTTGCACCTTTCTTAAACATTTCCTACAAGCAACATAAAACCAACCAAACCCTTCTTGCACAATTTTTATATTTCCATCCACTACACAAGACATTGCCTACAATACAACAATACATTGAACATTGTTTTAATTCAGATATAAATAACAAAACAGATGTAACAAAGTAAATGAATAAAAATATGAAAGCTATTAACAAAATATTGAAACCATGTTTATCTCGCTAAGCTCATCAACATCTTTATTTGGATTTGCAACAACGAATTCTTGATGCAATGAATAAACAGAGTGAGATGACCTTAGTGTTTGAGAAGTAGAACCAGATTCTTGGGCTTGCTTCTTAAGAAGGCTATAAAATATTTAAAAAGAATTAGTATGCAAAATGACCTACAAGGATGAAAAAAATGACAGATATAAGTTTAAAACATTGTCCATTTCTATATAAAATTGTTCCAACTATTGTACCTCCTCCTTAATTGATTAACTTCATCAATTTATTCATTCAGAAACAGTCGAGTTCTGTACTTGTCACTTTGTACGGTAATTTGTTATATATATAACAATATACATATACTTAGTGACATCATTTGACATTAACAATTATTTTAAAAACATAAAGTCTAACACAAAGTTACCTTTGCAGTTCTTGACATTACCATGTTGTATAACAACCATGACATGTTCAGTAGCCGGGTTATTAGAAATAAGGTTCTTAAACAGTACTGCATAATCATTCCACATGGTACATCGTAAAATGGTACCTCTACATGTAAACAATAAATTTAAGATTGTAAATACATATAAAAATAGGAAGTCAAGAGTTGATATACAACATTTAAGACATCACTAAATGAGGTAGAACTCCATTAATTTAGGAGTATATTCTTGATTAAATTTATTACACCACTTCATTAATTGTTGCCATTTATTACACAAATGATTGTATAAATTAAGTTTTGGAAACAATGCTTACTCCAAATCTTGAAGATCAAAGTTCATCCGTCGAGTTAATTTTGGACCTTGTCCAAACACATCTAAATCACTATACCAAATCAAACTACCAGCAACATCTGGAGCAGAAATATAAAATAAAACTGTATCAAAAATCTATACAAATTAAACAATAAAAAACTTTAGTAACATAAAGAATGAGAATAGACCAACAAACAGTCAATAATTTATTTGCTTCTCCTTTCAGAATATCTTTAAATGGAATGAATCGGAACCCATACTCAAGACCTTCCCATCCAACCTCATGCTTCCATTTTCGTATAACTCGCACCTTCATATTCCATATATCTTTCGATGGGTTCAAATCACAAATAAAACTAAGAGTATTGTTCACAGTTCTATTGACATGCTTTGAAAAAATTTATTTATTTATGAGAATGACATGATAGTTAGCAGAAAGTCTGTAGAAATTTAAAGGTTTGTATAGTTATGTGCTTATGAGGTTATATTTATAAAGGAAACTTATTACTATGATTACCACCGGAGCATAACTTATGAACAACGCTCTACTATGTTAATTTAAAATTTTCCCTCTTAAAATTTAAAAAGTTAGGGGCTTAACACATGAAGGTATAGTATAAATCAGAACATCTGTTTTACAAAAGTTGTTGACTTGTCAACAGATGTTCTGAAACAACTGTCATCTAATAAAATTTTCAAATTACCAAATGGAACATAAATAAACTAAATTTCAAAATCGTAATCATTAAACTTAGACTTTTAGGCCTCTATTTAACCATGACTACAACCTTTGTCGTACGGACAAACTATAAATAAATCAAATAATTAATATAATAATAATAATAATAATAATAATAATAATAATATTTACACTCAAAACTCTTATTATTCCCACTCAACCATGTTAATGTTCAAAATCGTAAACACGCTTCCCTATGCTAATTTAAAACTTTTCCTCTTAAAAGTTCAAAAGTTAGGGCTTACTTAAAGATGTTTTTTTCAAAAAATTATTATTATTTTTATTTAAACTGAATTCTATAACTTTTAAATCATAACATCTATTTTACAACCTCTGTTAACTTGAAAATAGTTGTTTAAAAAAAACTGTCATACTCTTATTTTTGGCACACAACCTGTTAACGTTCAAAACCATAACCATGCTTTCCTATGTTAGTTTAAAACTTTCCCTTTTAAAAGTTGAAACCTTAGACGGAAGTCATACAATAAAAATTTCAAATATGAATTTACCATTCTTACAGAAATAAACTAAGTTTGAAAATCATAATTATTAAATTGTGACTTTTGGGTCTTTATTTAACCAACACTAAAGTATTGATCGCAAAGGCAAAATCTTAGAAATTTAAAAAGTAATTTTATAGAGATTTGTATTATTTATTAATCGGAAAATCTGTTTTACAACAACTGTTGACTCTTGAACAGATTTTATCAAAACAACTGTCATCCATTACTACTTCAGATGTAACGAAACAGCTATCATCTAATACAAATTTCCCTTACAAATTACCATATGACACGTAAATAAATAATAATAATAATAATAATTTTTTCAACCCTGTTAATGTTCAAAATCCTAAACACTCTTGCCTATGCTAATTTAAAATTTTCCCTCTTAAAACTTCAAAAGTTTCACACTTATTTAAAGATGCTTTTAAAAAATTACCTTGTGGAACGTAAATAAATCAATTAATAATAATAATAATTATAATAATATTTACACTAAAAAATCGTATTATTTCCCACTCAACCCTATTAATGTTCAAAGTCGTAAGCACGCTTCCCTATGCTAATTTAAAACTTTCACTCTTAAAAGTTCAAAAGTTAGGGCTTACTTAAAGATGTTTTTAAAAAAAATATTATTATTATTATTATTATTATTATTATTATT
The DNA here is from genome assembly GCA_030844895.1 of Ambrosia x helenae. Lineage (NCBI taxonomy): Eukaryota > Viridiplantae > Streptophyta > Magnoliopsida > Asterales > Asteraceae > Ambrosia > Ambrosia x helenae. Next base: position 31,084,816 of record CM061224.1, on the reverse strand, counting down.
ATTATTTAAACGAGATTCTATTACTTTTAAATCACAACATCTATTTTACAACCTCTGTTGACTTGTAAACATTTGTTTTAAAAGAACTGTCATACTCTTATTTTTGGCACACAACTTGTTAACGTTCAAAACCATAACCACGCTTTCCTATGTTAATTTAAAACTTAGCCTGTTAAAAGTTGAAACCTTAGGCGGAAGTCATACAATAAAAATTTCAAATATGAACTTACCATTCTTACCGAAATAAACAAAGTTTGAAAATCGTAATCATTAAGTTTGGACTTTTGGGTCTCTATTTAACCAACACTACAGTATTGATCGTAAAGACAAAATATTAGAAATTTAAAAAGTGATTTTATAGGGATTTGTATTATTTATTAATCGGAAAATATGTTTTACAACAACTGTTGACTTCTGAACAGATCTTATCAAAACAACTGTCATCCAATACTACTTCAGATGTAACGAAACAACTACCATCCAACACAATTTTCCTTTACAAATTACCATCTGACACGTAAATGTGAGTATTGTGCAAGCGGTCTCGGACATCAAGTCTTTCAGCTTCCTATGGTTTAACAGTAGAGGAAAAGCGGATAGGATTGATTGGAAGGGTTGGCAATTGTTTAACTTTCATGTTATGTAACTTGTAATTTGACGACTATCTCCATCATGGAGATAGGTCCTTTGTTTGTGTTTAATGAAATTCGCCCTTAAAAATGTAAATGAATAATAATAATAATAATAATTTTGTCAACCCTGTTAATGTTTAACATCCTAAACAATCTTGCCTATGCTAATTTAAAATTTTCCCTCTTAAAACTTCAAAAGTTACACACTTATTTAAAGATGCTTTAAAAAAATTACCACGTGGAATGTAAATAAATCAATTAATAATAATAATAATAATATTATTATTATTATTATTATTATTATTATTATTTCCCACTCAACCCTGTTAATCGGAAAATCTGTTTTACAACAACTGTTGACTTCTAAACAGATCTTATCAAAACAACTGTAATCCAATACTACTTCAGATGTAATGAAACAACTTTCATCTGTTTACAAACATGTGTTGAATCCCAACAGACGTTACAAAAAAACTAACAATGAAAACAATTGTTGAATTTCCATAAAGATGAACAACTGTGATATCGATACAAATGTGAATTGATGCTAACTAAACTTGCATAAAGCTTGCAACTAAACTTGCTATTACATTCAAATCAACTTTCATTGATTACATGGAGATAATCTTTCCTACCACTCTTGAATAGACAGAGACATATTTGTTTCTTTATAAACCCCTCAGTCTTCAAGAAATAGTGTTGAAAAAAAAAACCCAACTGTTGAAACGTTGGTAATTATACAAATAATATTTTTCTTTGGCTGTAAGAATCTTCAAAAGATCAACATACTCAAGGTGCTTCCTCACATACTCTGCTTGCTAATGAAACAGACAAAAACTTTCACCATTAGGCTTCAACTACAAACCTTGTTTGACCCATCTGGAAAATATTCACAAAAATACTACATTAACCATGACTCAAATTAGTGAAACACACAAGTTGCACAGACAAAAAACCAAGACGCATTAAACAAACCCATAAATGACTTTAAAAAAACAAAGACATATCTATCTTGAGTTTGATGCTGCCATTGTTAAACCGTTGATAAGGGTCAACTATTATTTTTCTTTGACTGTAAGAATCTACAAAAATCAACACCTTTTTCACGCTAGATTCTCTGGTTGCTAATGGAACAGACAAAAGATTAACGGTTATTGGAAAACAAACGGATAAGTATTATTGTTATTGTTATGATGGATTAGAATCTCGTTACCTGATACTTGAAACATTCGATTTGAACATGAGTGTGAGAGAAGCATCTGTTATTATGATTTATGAATTTAAGAGAAAGCAGTTAAATATTTGAGAGAGATTGACAGAGATATGATACCTTTATATAGTTGTGTAATTGGGTTTTGAGTTTGAAATTTGAATTTGAATTTGGAGCTCAAATTTAGAAACTACAGTCGTTTGAACCTCTGTTAAAGCAAGTGGCAAATATTTAATTAATTTATTATGAACCGTTGTTGAGCCAAGCGCTGTTCATACAAGTGGCATTATTTAATTTGATTTTCTGTTGAAGTATGACATCACTTTTTGCATAAGCAAGGCATTGTTGGCCTGTCTCTAAGGCTGACACATCAGCTTTTCTAAGGTTTTCTTATGTCACTCACGACTCTCCTATTATAGTATGTATAGATAGGAGAGTCGTGAGTCACACAAGAAAGCTGAGTAGTTAAGCATATATATATATAGGCCAACAATGCTTGTGTGATGCAAAAAATAATGTCATTAATGAACTTAAAATATTCAAGAAAATATGTGGGCCACTTGTATTCACCACTGTTGAGCTCAACAGAGTCTGTTTGTTAATCTCGATTAACGAACGGTTGTTCTGAGTAATAATTGAGCTAACCTCTTAACAAGAAGATGTTATGAACATCTGTTGGAAGTTGTTAACCCGCCTAAGTTTAAACTTTCACTACAAAAAATTTGGGTTTTTATCCACATATGGTATATGTGGGTAAAAGTCTATTATGTGTTGGTAGTTGCGTTTAACTATACATACATTAAGTGTCATGATGTGTAGACTCAGGATTGTGGATATTGATCATTACCCACACATCAGTTATGTGTAGGTATATAACAAGCTATGCCTACATATATATGTGTGGCTAAAATTAAAATATGTGTAGCTAAAATTATAACTATTTGTATGGATGGGGGATGACGTGGTAGTTGCCATAGATAATAATGATTACACGTGTCATAAACATATGTGTGGGTAAATTAATATTGTGTAGGTATTGATATCTATATGTGTAGAAGGAAATATATATGTTGTTAAAAGTATATTAATTATGTGTAAACACTAACCGTCATATATGCAGGTAATATATAATCTTCTAAATACATATAAACAGATACAAAAGCAATATAGAAACACGTGTGACCAAATTATTTATAATTAAAAATGTTAAAACATCATTGTTCAATCCACAAAAGAAAAGCACTAGTTATAGAAATTGAAAATCTTAAACAACAAGCAAAACAAAAACATTTACAAGTCATTGCAACTTTATAGAAAATGCTAAACTTCACTTATAGATATTTTCAGCAGATTGTCGTAAGTTGACACTTTGATTTCCAAGCAGTACCCATGGTGTAACTATTAATAACTGGATAACATCCGCAACCATGCAAACGAATATAGCTTCATCCAAATAACTTCTCAATAATTGACTTATCGCTCATTGATTCCATGGAATGTTGATTTGTATGTTTCCTCATATCCTCCTGTTAGAGAAAAAAAAAGAGAAGTACAATAAATCATTTATTTACCAAATATGAATAGTTAGACGTAGAAGTAATAAGTAAAACATATGTTGAAGCCACATTTGCAGATGTGAGGAGACATATTTTACCCAGACACTATAATATAAGTCAACCAATTTTGTTCACATGATGTTTTATGAATACTCATGTACAAACTAACTAGCAATATCATGGTCAAGATATAACAAGGATTAACAATGCTTTGAATAGATTAACCCCTTCATTTCCACAATACTAGTTCACAAAGATAGTGATTACTCATTACATTGATGATACAACTATTGGTTTCTTTATATTAAAATTACCCAATTCTAAAGCCTGGATTTTCTATGTAACTTGTATGAATATAACCTGGATAAAAATGACAATAAAGCATGAGTTTATGACACATAAGAACATTCGTTATATTAAAGTTGCACAATTCTAAAGCTTGGATTCTAATGTAACTTATATGAATATAACATAGATAAAAAATGACAATAAAGAATTGTGAATTCGTTTTAGGATCGTAATCACGAACCGTGATCTCACGAATACCAACCGTAGGGTGAGGAATCCCCTCCGGTTGTGCAAAATGATCCAGAAATAAACAGTAACAATCATTGTAAGTGCATTATTCATGTATGTCCCCAGCTAGTGATCCAGTACTGAATGTCGAAGGTTCAGATAATCAGAAAATGACCAAGAATGTAGTTTGTCTTGGATAGAATGTAGATTGAATGATAGAAAAGGTTTCATTCCAACCCAAGAAGTTGTCGAATGAACCCATTCGACCTTAGCTATGGGTCGAATGTGGATGCTTATATAATGGGAAAAGTTAGTTTGTCTAGTTAGAGAGTTACCATTTTGAGCTTTTCCCAGTTTGTGTGTGTGTGATATTCTCTGTATTAGGTCTAGGATTTCATCTGTAATATTCTTGATAATTGATCTAATACACGAATAAAGTTATGGAAATTGCTTGGTGATTTGTTATCTGTTTTCATCATGATCTTTATCGATTATTTCTAAATCATTTTGCACAACCGAGGGGATTCCGCACCCTATGGTTGGTATTCGTGAGATCACGTTTCATGTTTACGATCCTAAAACGAATTCTCAATTGGTATCAGAGCATAGGCTCGATTTCACGATTGCAAATTGATCTGAATTGATGAAAACAAATTAAAATTCTGGTTTAAAAGATCAAAACCCTAGAAATTTTGATGCTTTTTGTCACACCCTCAAATTTCCACATGCGGGGTTTTACCGCGAGGCGCGTGACACACCAGGATCCAAGGCAACGGTCACAATAAACGACATCAATATGATATGAAAACAACGTAAACTGCCACTGAGTTTCAAAACCGTTCTAACACAGTAGAAGCAAAATGTATTATTACAACTCAAAAGTAAAACTCAAAGTCTGAAATTTTTAACAAAACATGCATATGATCCCTAGACGCCGTGAGACTCCGTGCACCTAAACTCAATGCTGCTACCTTAGCGACCTGAGAAAACATGCCAAAAAGATGTCAACATATAATGCTGGTGAGTTCACAGGTTTTAAGTTCGTAAACGTTTTCATGTGTAAAGCGATTCCTCATAAAGTGCCAAGTGTGCAAAAGTTCCAAGTAAATAACAAACGTTCCCTTACTACTACGACTGTGTTGCCGAAACCATTACTGACAAGCGTTGCGTGTGTTGCCGCCCGTGTTTGAGTTGCCAAAAATAGAGACAATATGCACCCGCCCGGCTCCCAGCCGTCGGGTGGGGTTTGTCAAGCCCAATAGATCTATCCACATTTCCCCCGTTGTGCCCCGCACACTCATGGTTTCAATAGGGACTTAGCGTTGCGTTTCGTCGTATAGTAATTAAGTGCCAAGCGCCAAGTATCAAATGCCAAACATCAATGATTAAAAGTGTCAAGTGCCAATGTGACATATGCCAAGTGCCAAATGTGTCACGTTTCTTAAAAGAGTTACATTCCAAAATATGTCATGTTTCCAAAAGCGTTGCGTTTCATAAGTGTTGTGTTTCAAAAGCGTTGTGTTTCAAAAGCGTTGCGTTTCAAAAGCGTTGCGTTTCAAAACATAAACGTTGTATTTGTTAAAATGTGTGGCATGCTTCTCCCCCGAGAGAAAAGTGTATAAAAGAGGGGCCGTGAAACTCACCTTAGAGTGCGTCTTCTTGATAACTAGAGATCCAACCCGTGTATGATACTTCCGACAATTAACAACCTATTAATGAGTTTACATAAGTGTGATGACTACTAACCCGAAGGCTAACTAGTCCCCGATTGTCCAGATCTTGACTCTATGTGTTTAAAGTGTGTTTGAACGTTAACCGGACATCCCAGACCGACCCGACATCCCGTTGGTGACCCATTACATCAATTAGTCATGCACATAAAGTTAACACATAAGTTTCTAGCATAAAACACTTAGTTTGCATCAAAAATCTCATTCCGGACATCAGATGGTCGAATGTGGTTTTTCCCATTTCCACGTTCGACCGTTTGTGCCACGTTCGACCGTTTTGTTCCACGTTCGCCTGTTTGAGCCACGTTCGACCACACGAAGGGTCAAATGTGTTCCACGTTCGACCGTTTGCAGCAGAACTTAATAAAACGCACCAAAACGCATCTAAGCGGTCCGAAAACATCACGAAACATCACCAATCACAGCAGTCAACTATCATTAAGATATTACTACAAAACCCTACCAATTTTATCCCGAAATCCGTTCGTTTTACAAGTTACCCGAAATAGCAAATTATGGAGATGTCACATCAAACGCATGCAATCTTTACCCAATTAGGAATCTTTCTGAAATCAATCAATAATCAACTTAATATACTCAGATTATCATGAACAAGAAACTCCCAATCATATCCTTATCACTATCATCATGAACAAGCCCTAGATCTAACCCAAAATCCCCAAAATGAACAAAAATCATCAATAATCAATTGTAACCTATCTCAATCATAAATCATCATTAACAATAGTCCTAGATCATTGTTATAACATCTATACAGCAATCAATCATTAAACAATACATAACACCACATAAAACACCATTAACACATGTTAATTTGTATGAAAACTCATTGTTTATGAATAGGTTTTGTTTAGAAAGATATTAGGAAGGTTTTATTCCATGAAAACATGTTTGAATCAGATCTGGACTCTTGGGGTTTAATGAAAACAAATTGAAATGCTTTAAAAATGATTTAGAATGAAGAACACACCTTAGATCTTTGTGTAGAAGATTTTTGTAGGATAGATTATAAGATAACAAGAGCAAAACTCCTTCCCCAATGTTTAAAGTTGCTAGAGAGTGTTTAGAGGCGTTTAGGGTTTGTGAAATGGTGAAAAATGACAAAGTGTGGTATTTATACTATGTCCACATTCGCCCCTTTTTCCTGGGCGAATGTACCCACATTTGCCCCTTTCACAGGGTCGAATGTGCATGTTCTGGTCGAATGAAACTTTTTCATTTCCACATTCCAGGTTCGCCCCTTTGCTAAAGGTCGAACCAAGATTAATTTCCAGGTTCGCCCACTCGATGTGGTCGAACCAGGACTTATGTTTTTCCTAGATTTCCAGTATGTCGTGTTTAACGCATTTTAACGCACCTTAACATACGAGCATGCGACCTTAGTCTATGTTTAACATATTTAAGCACGGATGATTATCTACACATCATTTAAACACATCTAAGCATATAATCCACCATACGACAATTAGTCTACACATACACTTAATTAGTTTATGTAATTCACCAACACGGGACTCGTATCGTGTGTGTGTGTGTGTGTGTGTGACTAACCCAATGATCCTCCAAGTCATTGAACCCTGGACAATATGGACTGTGTTCCGACTCTACTGACCCTGTCAAGTGTGTTTAATAAACGTTTTTCGCTAAGGTAGACTTATGTGTTTATAAAATGTTGACCTAAACATGCCGGGTGTCACACTTTTCATAAAAACGTGGTTTTTGATTAAATTGGAGTTTAATTTGATGTTATTTTCACAAATTCTTTCACAAATGTGTGTCTAAATTCAATTCCGAACAAAACCTATCAAATTTCATTACATTTGGTGAAAATTTTGTCAAAAACAGATCTAATTCGTGTTCTTGAGGTTGAAGATGATGAAAAGACCTGAAAAGGTCAAATGAGAGATTTGAGGTCGAACCAAGCATATTTTAGGTCGAACCAACTTGTTTTAGGTCGAACCTAGATTGTTTTTAGGTCGAACCAGATTTTTCAGTGTGTATTGTTTTTCGTTCGACCCAATTTAGTTCATTCGACCTTACGAGAGGTCGAACGAAGCTCCCATCAGGTCAAACCAAGTATCTGATTTTCAAAAATTTTCATTCTTGAGGTCGAACCAATTCTGAGTTACATTCGACCCATTTGAGAGGTCGAATAAGACTGTATTTTCTTGGTTCGAACCCATGATTATTTGGAATATATTTTTCAAATTTTAAGGTGTAAAAAGTTTCAAAATATTTTTTGTTGAAAAATGATAAATTACTTGCCTATATCAAGAACTGATGATCAGATAAAAGCTCAGATAGAAGCTGCACGACAACAATCACAAAGACAAACATCTTAAGTTGACAACATTTGGGGATTTCCAATGACACCAAGACCTATTGTTGATTATTGTGGAAACATACTAGCTCCAGCTGTGCAACCAACTGATAAAATGGTACATGTTGACAAGTATGTTAACAGAGAAAGTGTTAAAAGTGATGTTGTGTGTCTCGCTAAACAAATGGGGAATGATGATTCAAGTGATTTGTCAAAGAGCGATTTGAGTTCTGATACGAGTTCAGAACAGAGTGAATCAAGAGGAAGTGATACATCAAATGTTGATGCAAGTTATGAGAATGGTAATAATGCAGATGCTGAGGTAAATTCAAAATCTGAATGTGCTAAATGTTCTGAGTGTGTTAAATTGAAAAATGAAGTGATGAAACTTCTTGAGGACAAAGAAAACTTAGCAAATAAACTTGAAAGGTATAAAATTGAAAATAAAATTTTTATGAATAATGAAAAACATTTTATGGATCAAATTGAAACTTTTAAGAAAGAGATTTTATAACTCCATGAAACTATTTCAAAGAATAATTCCACATCAGAGTTGGAAATCACAACACCTTGTGTTGTTGATCCTGATTTTGAGGTGAAATCTGTGTTTGTAGAGAAAACTGAAAATGTGGTAGCAACTTCAGAACCTGAATCTGAAGAGAAACCCATATTCAAGTTTCCTAAAGGAGTTGAAGGATCCTATATGTTGGTAGGACAGGACAAATTGATTTTCAACAAAGATTTTACAATTGATAATATCGAACAATCTTTACTTAAATGTATTTTTGTCGATAACAATGATTTGATAAATCAATTTAGAAGTCAATTTGGTCATCTTCATTTTGAACTCAGTCCTAACCAACATGAGAATGAAAAGGATCCGTCTGAGAATGAAAAGAAAAATCCCATGGCAAAAGGATTAAAACCAAACAAATCGAAAAGTAATGATCACATGAAAAATTCTCATAAAAAGAATTCAAGAAATTTTTCATCTAGATCATATGAATCTTATGATTATTCATATACTTCTCGATTTGATGGGTATTGGGGAAACAACTCACCACAGTCTTCTCATGAGTATGTTGAATGGAGAAACTGTTTTGAATGTGGTGAAGTTGGACATATTGCTGCTTATTGTCCTTATTGGTATTGGGATGATCAGTATCATTATGATTTTGTAGAGTATATGTCTTTTTATAACTGTGGAGAGTGTGGGCATTTAGTTGCTACCTATCCGTATATTAAACAGAAAAAGACCGAAGTGAATGTTGCTAAAAATTCAGGCATTGTTAAAAAGCATGTATCCCCAAAACAATTCAAGAAACAAACAGGGAAACGAGTTGTGTATGACAGTCGAAACAAGATTGCCTTGAACAAAAATGTAGATAGTGAACGGGTTGCTAAGGTAAGGGGGAGTTTTAAGGCTAAGCCTAAGAATAACTTTAAACCTGGACCTTTGTCAGTTAAGTCTGAGAAGGTTCCAAACAAAGTTCCGAAGCAGGTTTCAAATAAGAAATGTGAAAAGTCAACAATCAAAACGATTTCAACAAAGTCTAAAATAAACTCTGAACGTGTTTGGAAACCCAAATCACTTTCTAAATCAATAGCAGCTTCTACTTCAAATCAATCCATTGAAAAACCTATTGATTTTTCAAAAGGAGAATGGATTGATATTCCAAGGATTGATGACCTTGGACAGCCCATCATTGTGAAGGGATGGGTTCCTCTCACGTGTTAATTGTTTAACAAGTGTGCAGATTGTTCCAGACAGACCTATTAGTTATCTTTTGATAGTTGATAGTGGAGCATCTGTATACAAGCTATTTATTTGAGAGGTGAAGGTCAAAGGATGGGATTTTGAAAAAGGAAATCATGATTTCAACAGAGAGGAGAGTGTTTGTCAGCTGTTTCCAACTTGTGAAGCCGGAAAACGTTACAATCTAATGCAATTGCTCTTAAGTTTTGGATTTCTACAACATATGCGACAAAACGGTTTATTCTAAACTCTCTTATTTTTGTTAATGGTTTTTACTAATTGAAAGATCTTATTGAGTCAAGTAATCTGAGTGGAAAAATGGTTTTTGAAAATTAATAAGTAAACCTCATCGGATATCATTTTATTTTGTTTTTCTTCAAAAGTTTAAAAATCCAAAAATATGCTTATTTTTAGATTTTTAGGGGGAGAAAATTTCGGAAAAATCAAAATAAAATTTAGAAAATCAAAAATGAGTTTTCCTGGAGAAAAAGAGGAGATGATAGTACAACAGTGGACTGTCAGACTACTCTGAAATCAAAATGATGTAACAACATTGAGTAGCCACTACAATTATATATTGGTAGGCTTGAAATCAAAGTTTAATGTTCAGCATGGTGATATAAACCTAAAAACATTAACTGATCATCATGTGGATCATCGTCTCGTTTGGCATATGGTCTTAGTACCGAAATTTCCTTTGATAGATTGCCAAAATCAGAGGTTTTGGGTCGTTATATTGAAAGTTATCTGGGATGGCCTGATTGATCTTCTGCTGTATTGATTTACAAACCTAGATTCAGTCAGGGTATCTTATTAAAAGAGCTAATAAAGCCAAAACCTTAAGTTACCGAATGAGGAACTTAACATGTGTGATGATAATCAAAGATTATCTGATGCATCGTATCAATATTATGATGAAAGTCATGTATGATATTAGTCCTCACCCTGGTAGAGTGCACAAGTCGCTTTGAAGCATTAATTTGTTGACCTGTCACCACTGTGCCTCATACCTTTTAACTAACGGATAACTTCAATATAATCACGCGTTACGATGAAGCTTTGTGCAATTCTTGATACGGGAGTGTGTCGCGTGCGCGGGGACCATAGATTTTTCAGTATCTAATATTACCATAATGTATCTGAAGTGTTGAACAATGAATGATGATTTTGGGTTTAAATGGACAAACATACTGGTAATGGTTATAGGATGCTCAATGTCAAAAGCAGAAAATTGATCAAAAGGTGTTTTGACTGACTGGTTCCATAATGATATGATTATCTTATCGGAAAATTCGCAAAAATATGTTTAGTTTACTTTTATGCAAATTTATTTGAAAATTTAAAAGATTTTTGGTGTGTTTTAGCATAAACTTTGAAAAATCAAAATGTTTTGTTTCAATTTTATTTTTGATAACCGATGATGGGATACTTAATGTGAATGCTCAGATACTTAAAAGTTGAAAAAGACTACAGATTTTCAAGTCTCTGGTGCATATTAAAAATGCTTAATAGTTCAGGGGGGAGCTATTGAGGGTCAAAAGGAATGTGAAGTGTACTTCCGAGATTTTTGTCGAGTCTAACGCTGGTTGTAGTCTGTGCAGTTTTTAGTATATTTTTCAACATAATCAAATACAACAGGTGCACTCCTCAAGATTCATCGACAAAGTGTGTAGCTGAACAAGACCCAAACCTGAACATCAAGATCACCAGAACAACAGAAACTAGTCAGAGGTTTTTAAAGAAATGACTGAAGATCGAAGAATTCCAAGATAGATTTCCGTCTTCATCTCTGAACCAACAAAAGACAAAGCCAAGATTTCTTGAGTTTGTCTAAGATTTCAAAGCTTACTGCAGAGATATACAAGAACCTCGACACAAACGTGCATGAAGATGGAAAGTTTTCAAGTCGTTCAAGATGATTGTGACACCCGGCTTATTTGGCTTAAACATTTTAGTAACATCAAAGTCTACCTTAGCGGGAAACATTTATAAACGGACTTAACTAGGTTAGTTGAGTCGGGTTAAGTTAGGATTGTCCGGGGTTCAATGATCTGGAGGTTCATTGGGAGTAGTTTTGGGAATACACTAGTACCGGGTCCCGTTGTGGGTCCCGTTGTTGGTGAAATTACATAAACTAATTAAGAGTATGTGTAGATTAATTGTCGTGTGGTAGATTATATGCATAGATGTGTTTAAGCGATGTGTAGATAATCATCCATGCTTAAATATGTTAAACATAGACTAAGGTTGCATGCTCATATGTTAAGGTGCGTTAAAATGCGTTAAACACGACAAATTGGAAAACTGGAAAAACATAAGTCCTGGTTCGACCACATCGAGTGGGCAAACCTGGGAAATAATCTTGGTTCGACCCTTATCAAAGGGGCGAACCTGGAATGTGGAAATGAAGAAGTTTCATTCGACCAGAACATGTATATTCGACCTTGTGAAAGGGGCGAATGTGGGTACATTCTCCCAGGTAGAAGGGGCGAATGTGGACTAGTATAAATACCAAACTTTGTCATTTTTCACCATTTCACAAACCCTAACCGTCTCAAAACACTCTCAAACGATTTTAATCACTAAGGAAGGAGTTTTTGCTCTTCTTTTTCGTAATCTAACCTATCAACAACATCTAATCAAGAATCCAAGGTGTGTTCTTAATTCTAAACCTTGTTCAAGCATTTTAATTTGTTTTTATCTAACCCTAAATGTCCAGATCTGTTCTAAGGAAGTTTTTATCAATAAAAACCTTTTAAACATCTTTCTAAACCTAAACCCTATCATTAAACATAGGTTTTCATATCAATAAACATATGTTAATTGTGTGTTATGTGATATTATGTGTTGTTTAATGATTTGCTACTGTGCTAATGTTAGAAACATGATCTAGGGCTGCTATGGATGATAGTTTAGGAGTGTAAAAGGTTATAATTAGATAGATGATGATATCAAGTCTAATTTGGGGATTTTATTGAATCTAGGGCTTGTGCATGTTAGTATTATCAATAAAGCGATTGGGGGTTTTCAATTACATGTTAAACTGAGCATTTTTTGATGATTACGGATTGATATTGAAAAGTTTCCAAATTGGGTAAAGATTACATTCATGATGTGACACTTCCATAATCTTTGCCATTTTAGGAAAGGGCTGAAAAGGATAGGTTTTGGGGCAAAATTTGTGGGGTTTTGTTAGGATAAGTTATTCATGCTTGACTGCAGTGTTTGGTAATGTTTCAGGATGTTTTCGGATGTTTTTGAAGCGTTTTGGGGAAAATAATATGTCAGGGTTGAACCTGGGCACATTCGACCGGTCGAGTGGTCGAATGTGGAATCCCAGGGTCGAACCTGGACAGTTTGGTCGAACCTGTTAAGAACAGTCGAAGGTGGCTTTTAAAGGGTCGAAGGTGGATTAAAAACGGGCGAAGGAGGATTTATTTTTCTGGTTCGACCCTTCTGATTCAAAAATGAGATTTTTGATACAAACTAAGTGTTTTATGCTTGAACCTTGTGTGTAATCTATGTGTACTTGATTAGTTAGGGTAATGAGTCACCAACGGGATGTCGGGTCGGTCTAGTGTGTCGGTTAAACACTTAAACACGTTTTAAAACATACTTGGTTACGATCTGGACAATCGGGAACTAGATAACCTTATGGTTATTAGTCGGAACACTTATGTGAACATTTTCATAGATCTCCGGTAGAGGGATTATCAAGGGCTTAGCATTTTACTATTTACCGAGAAACGCAACTCAAGGTGAGTTCACGGCCCCACTTTTATAGCTTTAACTTTTGGGGGAGAAAACATGCGCTAAACTATTTTGGTAACATATGTCATACTATAGTTTTAACTTGCATTGCTATACGATCTTTTAAAGTCCCGGGGGAAAACCATGAATGTGCGGGGATGCACAACGGGGGAAGTGTGGATAGATCTATTGGGTGTGACCTGCCCCACTCGTCGGCTTGGAGGGCCAGGTGAGTGCATATTGTCTCGAACTGGTAACATTGGTATCATGCTGAACATTCGGGCTGAACATTGCTAAACGTGTCTAGTAATGGTTTTCCAATCGTAGTAGTAATAAAACATACGCCTAGCTAGCGTTCTTGGTAACATTGGTATAGTATGGACATGTTAACGCTTTGGTAACTATTTCGGTAAGATATTGAACAAACCTGTGAACTCACCGGCATTATATATGTTGACGTCTTTTTGGCATGTTTTTCTCAGGTCGCTAAGGTAGCATCGGTTGGACTAGGCGCACGGGTCTGCATTGGCGTCTAGGCTTAGTGGCATATTTTAAATAAGTGTCTTGAACATTTTGGAACACAGTTTGTAATTGATTAAATCTTTAAATGCTTCCGCTATATTTTAATGGTTTGATAACCAAGTTTTGAGTTTACGTATTTCATATAGAGTTGTTTATTGTGACCGTTGACTTGGATCCTGGTTTGTCATGCACCTCGCGGTAAAACTCCGCAAGTGGAAATTTGAGGGTGTGACAGATTGGTATCAGAGCCAATGGTTATAGTGAACTAGGACTGCATGTAGAGTCTGGTCTATAGCCGAGTCGCACACACTAGACGGTCACATACTTTGAGTCTATTAGTGGGATACGTACTAACTTTGTCGGGGTGTCCTTACATCATCATCACACTTCTTTGTTACATCATCCGCTTTTATTTGGGTTCTTACCTACTCTTGTCTTCTTCTTCGGGATTGAAGAAGGAGAGGCTGATTTGTTGACTCTTGCACACACATGCTTTCTTAACTTGCACCTATCGTAACACGTTACTAGGCAACGATATTTGGTGATTGGAGTCTGGACTAGGAGTACATTTGGATGACCATGTAGAGCAGTTTATCATTTCGGGTGCCCACAAAATAATAATCTGAAATGCATGAAAATCCCGGTGGACTTTGAGTTTAGGTGTACAGTCCTGAATTTGTCCCTAAGTTAACTCTTGTAAATTTCTAGTGGTTGACACTAGAGGTGAATCTGAATCCCTCGATTTCTTGATTTGTTAGATCATGTCTGGTGCTCGTGGTGGTGGACGTCGTGGTGGCGGCGGTGGCCGTGCTAGCGGCGGTGGCCGTGGTAACATCAACATGATCCAAGCTTAACTGAATAACTTGTTACAGCAACAAGTGAACATGGCTATGGCTAATTTCCAGGCTGGGATTAATGCCATGGTGGTGAGTTAATTTCCGTCAGCTTTGCCTCATTCTTGGGTGTCATGTTCTTTCGTTTGTATTTTACTCGTGTATCGTGTTTCAGGTATCGCTGTCAATCCACCTCCACCCAGGTGCTCTTATAAGAAGTTTCAGGACTATCAGCCCCATAACTTCGCTGGGACTGAGGGAGCGGTGGGATTGCTCCGATGGCTGGAGAAGGTAGAATTTGTGTTCGTCATGTGTAACTGTCCCGCTGGGGACAGGGTTAAGTATGCTACTGCGACATTCGAGGGGCCTGCATTGTTGTGGTGGAATGCTACTGCCCAGAACATGGGATTGGGGGAGGCTATTGCTATACCTTGGGCGAATTTTGTGCATCTGTTGAGGAGTGAGTACATGTAACATCACGTGTTTTTCACAAAATTAATAAAAGTTTTGAGTTCATTTTTTTGTTTCGCTTTCTTTATTTTATTCGTAACCTATTGTCGTTGAAATCTATCCTAACTAATTCGAATGATAAACCTTTAATTTTAATTACAAACATATACCTTTAATTTTATAACAAACACACAGCAACATTAAGTTGCTTTCATTTATTTTATTATTATTATATATTTTTTTTTTGTTTTGTGAAACCCATCACCGACACCAACAATCAACCACAAATTTTGAGTTGTTTTCCAACAATAGACCCCATTATCAAGGCTGGATTGGCTCTAGTATTCCCATAATTGTTTCTAAGCATTTTAATCGGCCAATGAATGATTAATTGCCAAAACATTTCAACCCATATATATGAATATAATAAACTTTCAAACGGGGGCTTCAAATCGAAATCACGACAAATAATCTGCACCATACTCTTTTTTGGCACAATCTGGTTGCTTTCCCACAAACAATAGCATCGAATCAGACCAGAATTGATCTGTTTGCGCCGCCGTCGACCACCATCACCTCAACCACCAGCAACCATCATCCGAGCCACCCTTTGAAGCTTCTGTTCATAGTTATGGTGTTGGTGCAACGATGGGAATAGTGTTCCGGTCGAGCGGTTTTGAGTAAACAAGGTGTATAGTCAGTTAAAATATTGGTCTGAGCAGGGTGGAGGCTGGTTCGGTTAAGGTGGCGCCCGGTTGTGATGGCCTCGACTGGAAGTTGTGTCACACCCTCAAATTCCACGTGCGGGGTTTTACCGCGAGGCGCGTGACACACCAGGATCTCAGTCAACGATCACAATAAACATACAACAAACATGCATTCATAATTATATTTAAAACCAAAATATCATGCATTGAGCTGTAAACCAGCAGCGGAAGCATTCTTGTTTACAACCAAAAGACATATCATTGTTTACAAAGACATTGTTTAATATGCTTCAAAATAATAGACGCTGTGCATGACTCCGTGCGCCTAGCCCATTGACTGCTACCTTAGCGACCTGAGAAAACATGCCAAAAATGTCAACATATAATGCTGGTGAGTTCACAGGTTTTCTTTCATTAAAGTGTTGTTATAAGTTCGGTAAGATCATTTCCCGTTACTACTATGTTATGAGAACGTTAGCTAGACGTTAAGTGTTGCTACTACTGCGGTTGGGAATCCATTACTAAACCGGTATAAGTGTTGAAGCCAGCCCAGACGGACGGGATTACCGATGCCTCGGTAACCCCCAAAGTATTAGAGACAATATGCACCCGCCCGGCTCCCAGCCGTCGGGTGGGGTTTGTAAGGCCCAATAGATCTATCCACATTTCCCCGTTGTGCATCCCCGCACATTCATGGTTCCCCCCTGGGACTTTCTGTAAACGCCGCATAGTACGTGAAATAACCATAGTATAACATGATCTATGATGAGTAATCAAAATAAGTAGCATGTTTCTCCCCCGAAAGTAAAACGGTAAAAGTGGGGCTGTGACACTCACCTTGGATTGCGTTACTTGAAAACAGTTAAGTAATTATGTTATGATAGTCCCAAATAGCGGCGACCTATCATAAGATGTGTATAAGTATTGGACTAATAACCCGCAGGCTAACTAGTCCCCGTATGTCCAGACCGTGACCATAAACGTTTGAAAACACCTTTAACTGTTAAACCGACCGTGCCAGACAAGACCCGACATCCCATTGGTGACCCGACATTCCACGTGTTAGATAAATGCAAGACATCATGCAACATATGCAATTAAACACTTAATACGCGCAAGAGTTCACCTAGTCTAGCATAATGTCCAATTAACGCATAAACAGGTCCGAACACGTCTTACTAAGTCATTGGGTGTATCCCGGGGTTCCTAACATGTTCCTAGGTGTCAAATCGTGTTCCGGGATGTCAAAACGCGTTCACAACAGCAGTACATGCGATTAGGAAGGTTACACGCGAGTAGGCATCAGCCTACAGGCGATTAGGGCCTAATCGCATGAAACATGAGGCGAGTAGGGTCCTAATCGCCCCATATGCTGCATAATCGCCTCCAGCTCAGGCGATTAGGATGCCTAATCGCCTGCAGCTGCTGTACAACGGGTTTTCGCGCGTTTAACCCTCCAAATCAGATCCGAAACATGCAACGACACCCAATATCAAACCTAAATCATTTACCAACCCATTTCAAGCAAAAACCCCCAACATATCACTGATCTAGCATGTTCTATGCAATTATTTCCTAAAATGGCAAAGTACTAGGTTTCACCAACCAACCTTATCTTTCCTAAAATGGAAACAACCAGATTTCAAACTCTACAAACATGTAAATCATCAAACCTCTGATCTAACATCTTCCTAGTATGAATCCTAACAACATTGCATCAACAATCATACCATAATCATCCTAATTCCTCAAGAACATACAAATGGGTCAAAATATGCATTTTCTTCAAAACACCACAATAATGGCTAAAATTCTAAGACAACCTTTCTACTAATCTCTACATAGCAGAAATACAATCATATCTTGAAAACATTCATGTTAAAATCACCAAGAAGACCAACATATGCATGTAAACTTCACATATAACAAGCATTAAGGTGTAGACTTAGTTTAGGACTCTTTTGAAAGGTTTTTAAAGACACATTTTGGTAAAACAAGGTCTGGAACTTTGGGGAACTCAAAATAACAACTTTACAAAGGTTAGGGATGAAGAACACACCTTGGGTTTTGCTAAAGAAAGGTGTGTAAGCTTGGGGATGGTGATTTTTGTAGCAAAATGAGTTCCAGAGGTGTTTCAAGGTGTGTGGGTGGTTTGGGAGCAGCTAGGGTTGTTCTAGAGGTGTTTGGGGAGTTAAGGGTTCTATTTATAGGTGTTTTGACCCGGACTCTGCTGTTCATGCGATTAGCAGTACCTTACATGCGATTGGGGGCCTAATCGCGTATAACATCAGGCGATTAGGTCCCAATCGCCTATAATCTCCCCTACTCGCATGTCCCTATAGGCGATTAGGCCCTACTCCAGGCCCTAATCGCCTGATACCTATCAGGTTGGGTTTTCGGCGCGTTAAACGCTATTTTAACATATATAAACACGTATTCACATACCGACAAGTCACATAATGATTCCAAACATATAATGCATGATAACTAACACGTTTACATCCGTTCACCAATTCCCGGGACTCGAGACTCGTGTGTGCATTAAACCCGGTGATTCCACGAATCACCGATCCTTGTACCCATGGTTATGGACCGACTCCCGATGACCCCGCGGATCATCATAACGACTCCCGATGATTCCCAGAATCATCATACCGACTCGACTGACCCCGTTAAGGACGTAATATGCATGACTTGCTAAGGTAGACTTACTAGTTTAGTCAACGTTACTAACCTGAGTTTGCCGGGTGTCACATCATCCCCCTGTTGAAAGAATTTTCGTCCCGAAAATTGCCCAAGGCCCAAAAAGGAAGAGACGAAAGAGAAGAAAAATTTTCCGGTTGCCACATCATCCCCCTGTTGAAAGGAATCTCGACCCGAGATTCATTCAGCTTCAGCAGAGACATGTCTTGATTCGAACGCGCGCTTAGGAAATAAATGGGGATACTTAGCCTTCATTTGATCTTCCCGTTCCCACGTGAACTCCGGTCCACGATCAGAGTTCCAACGGACTTTAACAATGCGGATTTTACTCCGGCGAAGGCTACGGATTTTATAGTCAAGAATTTCAACCGGTTCCTCTACGATACGCAGACGATCATCCACCTTGATCTCTTCGAGAGGAACAACCAAAGATTCATCCGCCAAACACTTCTTCAAATTAGAAAGATGGAAGACATTATGAACATTACTGAGCTCAGCCGGCAGATCAAGCCTGTATGCTACCGGTCCAATCCGTTCCAGGATTGCGAACGGTCCCACATACCGAGGATTCAATTTGCCCCGCTTCCCAAAACGTATAACGCCCTTCCACGGAGATACCTTCAACAAAACCCTGTCGCCAACCTCAAACTCCAAAGGCTTGCGACGACGATCGGCATAGCTCTTTTGACGATCCCGAGCTGCTGCCATGCGGTTACGGATTTGTACGATCTTTTCGGAAGTCTCGTACACAAGTTCCGGGCCGGTGAGTTGACTCTCACCCACCTCGGCCCAACAAAGAGGAGACCGGCATTTCCGCCCGTAAAGAGCCTCGAACGGAGCTGCCTTGATGCTAGAATGGTAACTGTTGTTGTAGGAGAATTCCACCAACGGTAAATGACTCTCCCACCCCTTGCCAAAATCGATCACACATGCCCAAAGCATGTCTTCTAGCGTCTGGATTGTCCGCTCACTTTGACCGTCAGTTTGCGGATGATACGCTGTGCTCATGTCCAACTGAGTACCCAGAGCCTTATGCAAAGACTTCCAAAAGTTAGAGGCGAACCGAGGATCACGATCAGAAATAATAGAGACAGGCACCCCGTGCCGAGAGACCACTTCCTTGAGATATAACCGTGCCAAGCGCTCGAGACCGTCGGTCTCTTTGATAGCGAGGAAGTGCGCAGACTTTGTCAACCTATCGACAATCACCCAGATCATGTCGCAACCACTGGGCGATTTCGGGAGTTTGGTCACAAAGTCCATCGTAATCCGCTCCCACTTCCACTCGGGGATTTCAGGCTGTTGTAGAAGGCCGGATGGCTTTTGATACTCGACCTTGACCTTGGCACAGGTCAAGCACTTGCTCACGTACGAAGCCACGTCCGCCTTCATGTTCGGCCACCAATAAAGTATCTTCAGGTCCTGATACATCTTATCAGAGCCAGGGTGAATATAGTACCGGGACTTGTGAGCTTCATCAAGGACGAGCTCCCGCAAGCCCCCAAATAAAGGAACCCAAATACGTTCAGCGAAATAGTGTAACCCATCGGACCTAAGCTCAAGGTGGCTATCAGCACCATGCATGGTTTCAGCTTTAAGGTTTTCCTCCTTCAAAGCTTCTTGCTGCGCTGAACGGATTCGATCAGGTAAGCCGGAATGGATGGTGAGCTAAAGAGCTCGAACACGACGAGGTTTAGCCGTTTCCTTCCTGCTCAAGGCGTCTGCGACCACATTCGCCTTGCCAGGATGGTATTTAATAGCGCACTCGTAATCATTAAGAAGCTCGACCCAACACCGCTGTCTTATATTCAACACCTTCTGATCAAAGATATGCTGGAGGCTCTTGTGATCGGTGTAAATAGTGCATTTGGTACCGTACAAGTAATGCCTCCAAATCTTTAAAGCAAAGACCACCGCACCCAATTCCAGATCATGGGTGGGGTAGTTTTTCTCATGAACTTTAAGCTGACGAGAAGCATAGGCGATGACCTTCTCGCGCTGCATCAGTA